>PVKE010031420.1:6320-19139 GCA_004027555.1 Craseonycteris thonglongyai
AAAAAAAAAAAGAAGAAGAAGAAGAAATGTGCTAACCAGGACATAGCAAAAATGCAGCTACCCTTCAGATTAGCTTTCTTATTGAGGGTATTATACCTCACCAACCTACGTGAAAACTTTTTACATGTAAGTGCAACAACCCATGAAGTTATCTGGAAACCATAGCATTGGAAACTGAAAGAAACCGATCCAGTCCTAAAGCAACTATGCAACAGAATCATATGAATAGTCATTGAAAAAAAAAAAAAAAGGTGTGTTATGGGCCTTAGTACACTTAAATTGTATTTCAAGTTAATGGTACTGTATAGATTTTCTGTCACTGGAAAGTGTACTTACTGCTTTGAAGGCTTTTTGAACTAGTTTATAAAGCTAGAGGAGACTGGTCTAGCTGGAAAGTTTGGGGTACTATCTTATGCAGGGGGACAGAGTGAGGGGCTAAGACTGTCTCCCATCCTGGGTTTTTTTCCCAGACCTATATTGTACCATAAAATGGAAAATGAAAGCAAAATAAAAACCCAGATTGCACACATTCCAGTAACACATACTGATCGAGTGCCTCCCAGATATCAGTCACAAAAGGAGCCAAAGGTACCATGCCCCCATCCTAACATTCTTGCCCCAGCCCCTCAGGGTGTTTAAAACAATAATACAGGCTTCCACAGAATGGAGACTGTGAATGCTGTGCAGTAGTCATTCAGTGCAAAACCAAATTAACACTAATTCTATTCTGGCTTGCTGTGGTGCAGCCAGTGTGACTTCACACGGGAAAATGGCATTGGTGGCACTAGGTGGCATCATTCTGACACATTTACAGACCATTAGCCAGTGCTAATATCATTTCATAGGGCTAGTGTCAAAGTGGGGCGGGTGCCCTAAGACAGTCACTCAGCCCTGTGTGATCTGTGAGTGAAAACTCTGGGCTCCCAGTAAAGAGGATAGGGTCCCTTCCTAACCTTGCTCCCTCAATGCAGGTCACTCAGGGCAGGTCATGTCTTCAGGCATGTAAAAAACGTGTAGAAATTAATTTTTTTCTGGGAGTGGGGGTGCTTATTAGGATATTGCCTTGCCTCATTAACTTATAGAAAGGTCTAAGTTCTTCCTCAGTGTCCATGACTAGTCATCACGTGATCCAGATACTTCCTGTGTGAAAATGGTAGTTCGTTTCTTTGACTGGAGTTTCAGAGTTAGGCTCCTTAGCTTAGCAGGCTTCCCTCAGAGGGAGGAGGACTGGATGACTGTGACACAAAAGACATGCTGCATTGATGAAGAATCTTTAAAAATATGTGGAATTCAGAAAACTGGGGTAGAAGAATGTGCCACTCAACTGGAAGGTACGCGGAGGGACCGCATAGGCCTCCCTGGGGACTTTGCTAGAAAGGCAGGATCTCAGGCCCCACCCCAGCTCCCCTACATCAGAATCTATATTTTAATTAGATCCCTAAGTGATTCCCAGGTGCACTGATGTTTGAAAAGCTCTGGTTTGGTCTGTATTCCTCACTAAAATGATGCTCTTCCAGAAAAGGGGGCGTTGCTGGGCTAGCTCAGTGGATTGAGTGCTTGCCTTGCAACCGTGAGGTCCAGGGATCAAATCCTAGCCCTGGACCATGGAAACTCATGTGCTGAACGGGGAGGCAGCTGGTAAGTGCTGGAAGGATGGAGAAGGTGCTCAGCTCCCGTGCAGTAGGCCCCCAGTTCAGTTTCCACGCCACAAAGCCCCACATCCACCTGTGTGGAGTGAAAGCACATCATCACTAACGATGCACAACTACGGAGACTGCTCTGGGCCTACCCCATTTCTTTCTCTCTCTCTCTGTCTCTTACCTTCTCTCAAACAATAAAATAAATCTTAGGGGAGAAATGGTGGACATTTTTAGACAATAAATTTCTCTTGTTAAAGCTCTTTTCCTGAACTCAGGGCAAGCACTCCACCAAATCGCTTCTCACATCTGCCTTACCTTCCTTTTGGCCTCCCTATCTTTCTACCTCTTGTTGCACCCAGCTTGTACATTCTTCCTTCTTGGCATTTTCTATCCTGCTGGAAGGCCACATACTCCACAGCGAAAGCAAATGAAAAGTCGGTAAAGCACTCAATTTAGATCATAAGACTCCAATCCAAGCCTTGGCTTTGGAGAATCCTGAATATAAGGTTTTTTTAATATTTTTTGTAACACCCATTTTTCTGGATGCAGGAATGAAGTGAAATAGTGTGTGTAAAAGCACTTTATGAGCTATAAAGCGTTAAAGATATGCCTAAGGTCCTGATCCCGCAGGGTCTATTTTTGAACATATGCTTGCTATTCATAAAAGGGGCCGTATTGTGTAAAGGTTAAGATCATAGGCTCCGAGCAGGTTGCTGGGGTTCAAATCCTAGAGCTGCCACTCCCTGGGTTGACCACATTTGATTCAGTTTCTTCATTGTAAGAGTACCTACCTACTCAGTATAGGGCGGTCATAGGAGTAAAAAAATTACCGGTAATGTCTGTAACAGTCATAGCTATCAGTTATGATTACTGCTAAATGCAGGTAAGTTTACATTTGGGAACTTTACATCCATTGTCTGTAAGGGAAATACAGAGACGTGGGAGACATTAACAGGGAACAAATGCAGAGGCTTTTAAGAGTGGAGAAAAGAGAGGAAGAGAGAGACAGACAGACAGAAAGAGATCCAGAAATCTGAAGACATAGATAATAGTCAAGCTTAGTGAGAAGCAGCCCTAGGAATAGAAATGGGTAGACTTCATATTATACCAGAGAAATAAGCTTTGGGGGTATCACTATAAGATTACTTGCCACAGATCACAGCCAACATAGACTACAGCCCTAAGTCACATGCTTGACCACCTGCAGGGACAGAATTGATATGATTGAGCATGGAGGTTATTTGTACACATTATATGAATAAGTCATTATATCATGACCTTAAATAACAAACCCATGTTAACAAGAACATGGTTTTATGCAACAAAGTTTTTAAAAAATGCATTGAAATGCACTTACCTTAGGTCTCTAGAAAGATCTCTATATGACTGCATTTATTGCCATTGCTCTTCTCTTTGTATAGAAGTTTCGCTTTCAGTCACTAAGCCAGAGCCCTGACCTTCACACTTCTTTGGCCACATAGTAGACCCCACGTGAAACCCACCATGGTCCCATCCCAGTGGCTCTGGGAATCCCCATGCCCATCATTGCTCTGGATCTGTTTCCCATTCTGCCCATTGCTCACGGCTTTTATCCTCTTCCTAAGATTTTCTTCTGTCTAGTCTCCTTTGAGGAAGTGTTTGGTATCTCCTTGTGTCATCATTTCCTACAGTATGTTTTCCCCTCTGCTTCCTTACTCCCTTTGCAACACGCACTTCTACTCCAACCTAGTCCACCTCCAGGGCTTCTGCCTGTGGCGGTTTAGGTCATCAGGTTCAGGGCTGTGTTCTTGAAAGACGGCAGAATCCTGCTAGTTCATCAACATCCCCAATGTCTGTATTCTTTTCTATGTTGAACACAACGCTCCACCTTGGTACTCTATTCTACTCACCAAGCGTCCTCCTGGGTGTGTGAAATTTCACACTATGTATCCCTCCCTTACAGTGCTGCCTCTCAGGGGACTATCAGCAGTTAAGCCATTCATGAGCAGAAAGGGGGCGGGGGGGTAGTGAACGGGGATCCAATGCCTTAAAGTGTTCAAGGTTTGACCAGATGGAACACAATTGTACAATGTGAGGAAGTTCTTATTGGCACATATGTCACCTTGTCTTGAGAGAAGGTAGGTGGGCTCTCTAGTTATGCCTCAATTCTTGGGAGACTGCATTTTGCAATAAATAAAGAATAATCAGAGAGATAACTCGCCTGGAACATTCTCAGGTGTTAATTATACCAGCAAGACTATTTCTAGAGTTCTCTTAAATAATTATACGTGTAAAATTTCACACATTTGTGTTGGAATGATTCAAACCTCTCTTGGATCCAAAGAACTCCACAGCTCCGTTGAGAATTCAGTCGTCAGCCTTGCTCACTGATACCTGGGTCTGGATCAAATGCTGTTAAAGACGCGTGCTTCGGTAAGGAATACCTTGGTAACATTTGCAGAAACTTTTCCCACAGAAGTGCTGGGAGACAGTTTTTCATATGCTGGCCCAGTGTGTATGGTGCTGTGCCCAGAGGGTGCCTAAAGCTGTCAACTGACAAAAATGATTGGGATGAATAATTATTTCTCTTCCTTTCATTCATGAAAATCTTTTCTCTGGGCCAGCTGAGTATATTTAGAGTATAGATTTAGGAGGAAGAAGAAAGGAACAGAGGATGAAACTCTGATGAGTGAGAGGCCTCTCCCTTAATTCTTAAATGATCTCCATTATCCACTGATTACAAATGCGTTCACATGTACACTTCAAGGGCTCATGTGCTTTTATTTCATTCAGACGTGTGGCTTCTCTATCTCTCTATTACTCGCCTCTCTATCTCTGACTCTCTTGAATTATTTAATGTTTTTCCCCAGTTAATCTACATTGGAGTTCTTTTTTTTTTTTAAAAGGGGGAAGGGAGGAAACTAAAAATAGTCACCTAAACCAGGATATATTACACCAACTGCTTTGCCTCTGGTGGTGAGTGGAGTTTCCTTTGTTATCTTGTTTGATTGTTTCATTTATATGGCAGGTTAGACAGCAACAGACTTCTGTTATTGCCTTTTCTCAGTGGTGGGTTTTTTTAGGCTCGGATCCCCCGCCCCCTCCCCCCCCCCCAGAGGCAGCCACTCCCCATCCACAGCTGTGACACGAGGTGCTTTGCCCTCAATACTTACACCTACTGGCGGAAGATCAACAGAGATGCTATTAAGTGGCAGAGGGTGTCTCCATTCTTAACTAGTCAGGCCTTCATGGAGAAACACGGAGAAAGAGAGGCTGACTATGAAAAACAGGCTGAGAGAGAGATCATTAAACATGTTGCACCTTTTCGGTTCTTTATGTTACTATTTTTGTAGATGCTTGACTGCATTTGTTTCCATCTTCACACCACCAGCTTCCATGTCTCCTTTATAAGGAGGTTCTGATTTTTGCTGCTGTTTTTTTTTTAATCATCAAAAATGTTTTTCAATCAATTACAATAAACATATATGATAAGGTACAGAAGACATTTGTAAGGGGCAGAGTTTTCACAACAGTGTGAGATTATGAGGATCAGAAATTCAATCCTTGGGGCAATTTTTTTAAAGTTCTCCCAGGAAACTTTGGGTCATTAGCTACTTTCTAACTTTCCATTACTCTTAGTTAATGCAGCCACACAGAGTCATCTTTGGCATGAAACTTGGAACGAGGAGATTTATGGCTGGGAAGGAAGTGACACTTTGCGCAATTAAACAGATTAGATGGCTCTAGTAATATTTCAGGCAGTATGTTAGCATTGGCAATGGAGTAGAGACTAGGAGAAGGTTGCTGTCCTCCATTCTCGTCTCCTTCAGGCTCCTCAACTACCTTTTATTTCCTTTTAGTCTGAAGAGCAGACAGCCAGAGAAAAGAGCCTTCAAATATTACATTTTTTGTTTGTTTCTTTGCTTCATTAAAGGCACTCAAAGCAAGATAAGGAAATGTAAGGTTAAGGAATTGCACCTGGTCTTCAGAGCAATTTAGACCAAGGTGACCTTGGGCACCTGTGTGCACAGCATATACTACCATGCCCCAAAAGAAACATTTTTAAAGTTCTTAAAAAGAGGGAGGCCCTCGAGCCAGGTACCTAAATTTAAAATCATAACATAGACAATGGCAACAGTTTTTAAGGATATTACAAGAGAAAGGCAGGAGACTGTTGTAATAATAATGCAAGGTGCAGGTGACAAAAGGCCCATAGTAATCCCTGAGGATCAAGGAGGCTGAAGAAGTCACGTGGTGGTCTCAGTGTGGAGTTGTTATCATTTGAAATTGAAAAATGAGTGGGGTTTGAATAAGAGTTACAGATAGATGAAGGCATTTAAAAATGTCTCCTTCCTAAACCACAAACTAAGATCTAAAAATGTGGCTCCATCTTTCAGAAAATGCCCTCCATCTTGGCTGCTTTCTCTTTTGAATAAGATAGGCTCTAATAAATATTCTTAACTCTCCCTCTGAACAAAGTGAAAATGGGCTGATGTCTTACCATAGAACACCAACATGAGAAGGAATTTCCATGTTCTGTGACTTCTATCCCGTTTCTACTCCTGTAGCAGGACTTTGAAAACTCCCTGTATAACTTAGGAGTCATTTTGTGCATATTGCATGATATAGAATGAGGATATCTGGACATTATATAATTCAAAATTGTCTAAGCAAGTATATTCCAATATAATATTTAATAATATTCATGACATATGAAAGTAACTAATTTTTCCCATTTAATAAGTATGTACTGTTTAAATTACTATTTAATTATGTAATAAATAGCATTATTTGTGTACCAGTGAATTTTTTTTAAATATATTGAATTTGGTTTGGGAGGATCTGTATTAAAATAAGCATTAAAAATTAATGGTATTTTACAAAATCAAAATCTTAAAAAATATATTATAGCCTCTTGTTTGGAATTTTTGCAATTTACATTAAGGTTATTATTTTTGAAAACATTTTTTTTCTGTTGTTCTTCTAAAAGGCAAGATAATAGAAGGGTTTGAACTACTTCTTGCCTTGTGTCTTTGTAAATAATACATGTTAGATATGAACAGTCTTTATAGTCTCAACAAATGAACACCCACATTGGCCATGATAAGTGCTATGTTTCCAATATTTGTTTTGAAGAACTGGAGATGAAGTAGTACAAGAACTCTGCCCAGGTGAATGCAACCTGTGGGTTCTGGGGAGGCTTTGAGGAGAGCTAACCTCTCTGTACCTCAATTTCCTTGTCTGTAAAATTGAGACTATGATAGTTCACGGCCATGAGATTTAAAAAATTGGATAAATCATATATATATTTTAAAGATTTTATTATTTTTGACAAAGACAGAAACAGAAACAGAGAGAGGGGGAGGCCCAGAGCAGTCTCCATAGTTGTATGTCATCAGTTTTCAACATGGTTTTGTTCCACACAGGTGGGTGGGGCCTCACAGGGTGGGAACGGAGCTGAGGGCCTCCCGCATGAGAGGCACACCTTAGAGAACTGAGGGCTGAACCAGGGTCCTCCCACATAGAAAACTCACTCCGGCAAGAACAGAACTGGGGCTACACCCCAGCTCAGCATGTAGGTCTGCTCCATCCGGGGCCAGGACCAGGACTCGATCTTTAGACCCTGGGGCTGCAAAGCAAGTGCTTAACCTACTGAGCCCTCCCAGCTTCCCCAAATTATATTTTAAAACCAATTAGAATAGTGCTTAGCAAATAGTGCATACAATACAGATATTAACTAATTATTTATATTTCCTTACTAACTTGTATTAAAATTAAAACAACAGTGTTCTTTTATGGCTATTAGTTGTATAAATTATATCCTCATATCTGAGAGTAAAAATGATTTTAAAATGTGTAATGGTTAAAATTACAATTTTTTTTTTCCTGGATGGCCAAACCCCGGGGGTGGAATCACATGCCTGCTCATAGAATCTCCTGCAAAATGCACATTCAGTCATTATTTGCATATGTTAAAACTTCTCCTTCTTTAAGGGAAAGTATTTACATAATTGTTTTTTAATTGAAATTGAAACTGATATCAATATCACTTTTTAAAATAGGAATTTCCTGGAAGATCTTTACAAACCCCATGATATGGATAAGTAGGCCAACCATATCTCTTGATCTGAAGAAAGCTCATAGAATCTTTGAGAGGCTAAATTTGACTTTGGCTCAAAATAGGGGGAAAGTTTCCATTCCTTTCAAGTTTCCACACACTCAGGGCTGCTCTGGATGGCTGCACAGGCTGTATACTGCACATCTCCAGGGCTCCTGAGCTGATTCCTAGGTGAGGACTGCCACTGGAATTGCACAACTGGGCAGCCCTGAACATACTGTCCCTTGGGAAATCCCATGGGACATTAGGACACATCTTATCTTTCTTTCAAATACTTGGAGATAGTAATCATTATTCCTACTTTGTGTTTTTTCCCAAGATAAGCATCATATTTCATCAGTTGTCTTCATATGGCATGTTTGCAAATTCTAAATTTGTTCATTCAACATTTACTGAGTTTCTATGTTGTATTTCATGGTACGCTAGGCTGTAGTAATATCACACTGAGTAAGGTACAACCTCTGCCCTAAAAGACCATATATTTCGTGCTCCAGTTTGTTGAAGCCCCCTTATGTTCTGCTTAGGACTCAAAAACATAAGAGTTCTTGGTTGATGAAGTCTGGTATATATCTAGCTTTGCTGACCCTCACAGCCTACTGCCACATTGCTGAGCCACATCTCCGTCTGCTCAGCTTTGACAGCTTGGTTTGTAAAGCTGCACATTTGTTTCTGCTAAATTTTATCTTCTGAGATTTAGTCTATCAAGACCTCATTATCAACACTTAAAAAATATTCAGTGTATTCACTGTCGTTCCAAATGATTTTAAAAAATGAACGAACTAAACAGAACAAAAACAGATTCCTAGAAACAGGGATCAAACTGATGGCCGCCAGAGTGGAGGAGAGTAGCTGGGTGGGTGAAAGAGGTTTAAGGCAATGTAGTCAATAATCTCATGATGATTTTACACAGTGACAGGTCATTCCTACACCTAGTGCAAAGGTCCCATTGTAAGGCTATAAATGTTGAATCACTATGTTGTACACCTGAAATTAATGTAATATTATATGTCAACTACACTTACATAAAATAAAAAAGGGAAGTAAGAAAACAAATTGTTGGACAAGGTGGAGTCCAGGATGGAGGCCTGCCACCCAGCACTATTTCTATCCTGTCCCCAGGGCCCTGTGGTTTCTGCTGTTTGCACGCTGACAATTTAGGCATAGACAATCAGTGACCCTAAAACTTGTCCACAGGCTTTCATGAGAGGCTTTTTCAAATGTTTTCCCTGTCTCCCCTCTCTGTTAATGACATTTCCCTAATTCTTGGTCTAAAAAGCCAATCAAAAGAAACATTGGAGACTGAAGAAGTTGCTTGATTTTGGTGACACCATGTAGGCTCTTAACCTTCATTACCACATTCTCTAGGGATTCTTAAGCCAGCAGCCCTTTAATAAATGTCCTGATTATTTTAGGGGGAGGAGTATTAGAATGAGGGGCCTTAGTAGGTTATTTGCAAAATCTTCCTTGATTCCCCTTAAAATCACCTCTGCATCTCTAGGTCCTCAATTCGTCTGGCTTCCCTCTCACTTTCTAAGATTTCTCATGGATGAACCTTGAGATCATCCTACTGAGATAAATGAGACTGAAAAAAATCAAGAACCATATGACCTCACTTATAGGTGGAATATAAAACTGAAAGTAACAAAGAAACAAGAACTCATGGACACAGTCAGTAGTTCAGTGGTTGCCTGAGGGTGAAGGGGTAGGAGAAGAGAAGGAGGGAAGGGGCATCAAATATATGGTGATGGAAGGAGAACTGACTCTGGGTGCTGCGCACACAGTGAAGCACATAAACTACATAATGCAGAATTGTACACCTGGAACCTATGTAATTTTTACTAATGTCACCCCAATCAATTTAACAATTAAAATAAAAGAATTATGATTCAGTTACCTCAATTGTCGATCCTCTCTGCAGAGATAAAGGCCAGGGTAGAACTATCCAAGGCTGACAGAAAACATCCCTTGCCTCTGACAGGATCATCCTAATTAATAATACTCACAATAATATTGTGCTTTGCATTTTATCCAGGGATACCTGAACAGCCAAATGCCTTATGAAAGTTATTTAATTAAGCCTTATGATAATCCCGTGAGGGAAACTGGGAAACTGAAAGTTCGGCTTAATCGCTGCATAGGTTGGGAGGCCTGTGGGGAGGAGCAGGGCAATAGTGCAGGAGCAGACATGCTGGGGGGGTCAGGCGGAGAAGGGGGCCTGATGGCAGACGGGCACTGACACCTTCCTCACCAGCCACCAGCCACCAGCCACCAGCCAGGCATCTGGAGGAAATTCTCAGATCTGAGCCCTTCTCAAATGGTTCTGTGGAGTTTTGTGTTTGTCACTCCATGATAAGAGCAATGTTTTCTGGGATTCAATACTCTAGATGTGATTTTAAATCGACTGAAGAAAATGCTCATTAAACATTTTTCTATGTCCCCCTCTTTCTCTTGCTGCCCACCCCCTTCTCTTCTTGGCTGCCTCCCCGGGGCTTCTATGTGTCAGCCACAAGACTGTGGCACAGTCAAGCAAAGCAAATGACTGTGTTCATTCTCAGTACCGTGCCCAGACTCTACCCCGTCATATCCCGGCGGTCAGAGCCTCCAGGTCGGGCCAGAAGAAAGTTATTTCAGAGTCATCTAGGGCAGTTCTGTTGTTGCCCAAGAGGCCTATGTGCTTGTACAGGCTTTTAAAGGACTTCCCTAATCACCTAAGACAAAAACAAAATAAACAGTTAGCTCAACCTCGTCTCTGTGAAACTCCCTTGAGAAATAAACTCTGTGATATGGACAATAACAGAAAAGAAAAAAAGAACATATTTCAAAACTTACTATACTTGATTTAAATATAACATGTAGGAACTCTTTAATTGTGGGGATTTCTGAGATAAAACTTTTCCCTCCCTGGGAAGTATGTGCTGCATTAAATTGTCTCAACTTAGCACCCAACCACAAAATCAAGGTGTGTTGAGCTGAATTCAAAGAACTTTAATGCAATGCTCGCTGCCAACTGAGTTTAATCATCTCCCTTTAGACTTCTCCACCACCCAGCACTTACATACCTGAGAAGATCTATTTCCCTGATGGCTTTCCTCTCCTGTATCACGTCTCACAGTTCTGTCTCCCTGGAACAGACAACAGACAAGAAGAAATCAGGAAAGGAGCTAACTGGTTACTGAGATAAACATCAACAATTGGATTAAGTTCACTCTGCCCTCCTTGATGAAAACCAGTCTGGCCTGCTCTTGGTGGGAAATCGCCATAATTTCTATTTTCACCTTCCCACCAGAGTAGAAAGCCCATCCAGCGGCCATCACTGGGTTAAGCATGTTTAGAATTGCTCACACCTACTTCGGTTATGAAATTCTCATCTGCATATTTATATGTGAAGAGAGAAAATGTGCAGACACTTAAATAGGCACCTATGGGAGATATATAGATACAGAGATAGATGAGTGTCTCAATCTATATATTCCCTTCACATCCATTCACTACCAGCGCCAATTACTTCAGAGATAGGGAATTAAATACTATTTTTGGAGGAAGAAACTGATCTTTCATATGGATTGTCCAGAAAATGACTCAGCCTGCCACCCATTCAGACCTCAAGGCATTCAAGGACTGCTTGGTTCTAATGCTTACTTCTTCTAGTCCAAGTTTATACTCCAACATTAAACGAGCCACCCTCAGTCGGAAGAAAAGGCCCCACCACCCCGTTAGCCGATGCCAGCCTCCCTGTGTCTGCCCAACACGGGAGAAAGAATGAGCGTGGGCTTTTCAAACCTGCTGCCCAATTATATTTTTAAAAAGATGTTTTGCTGACATCTAGAGGCATTTGGGTAATAATACTTATTAATAATGGTTCCTCGCACTTACAGGGCTTCTTGCATTGCATGATACCCCAGCTCTTTACACACATTAATTAATTACCCATCACAGCACCCCCGTGAGGCAGTGTAGGTAAGCATTATTATGTGCAAAGGATTTATTGATTTTTTTCAAAGCAATATATAGCTGAGGTGCACAGGGGGAAACCATAGGAGCATGAATTAAGGAAGACAAAAGAAAAAAAAAAGAGGAAAGATACAGTGAATATAAAAGAAATCAAATAAAATTAAGCATTGCCCCCACGGTGCTCTTTAGAAAGGAATGATTATTTTACATGTTCCAGGGGCCTGAACTTTGATTAATTTGGTCCTTATCAACTTATGCAAAAACACCCAGGAAATTGGAAGAAGGGAATCATCAATAGAAATGCCAAGGTTTTCTTTTCGACCCCATTCAAAACGCCATGGTTATTCTTCACCTGGGCATTCCCAGGAGGTATTGCGGAGCTGTGACAGCGGGACGTCCCTTAGATTTACGATGGATGCATTTTGCTCATGATGGGTTGGGGATGTGGAATTTAAACTATGCCAGAGTACAGCTATAGAAGTTGTCTGTCTTTCAGAATCCTTCTAGACTTAATTCAGCTGCCTTTTTTTTTTAAGTGGTAACAATTCTAGGTTCTTATTTTAGGCATGATTCTTATTTATTTTCATGGAGTTAAAAACTTCCGGGGCTTACTTTTTATTTCTAAGCTGAAAGGTACTATCCTACTGAGAAAGAAAAGTGTCGTAAAATCACTAGCTTGCAGACACCAAGATGTGATAAAAGACTCTAGAAATGCTTTATATTCTTTGTATACATTATTGTAATGCTTTGTTTTTATGAGGATAACAATAAGTTGATTTTTTGCTAAGATTTATTTTCTTTTTTCAAGAGAAGGAGAGAGAGAGAGAGATAAAGGGGGAGGGCCCAGAGCAATCTCCATAGTTGTACATTAGTTGTGACAGTCTCATTTCACACAGGAGGATGTGGGGCCATGCAGGGTGGAAATTAAAGTGGGGCCTCCTGCATGGGAGGCAAGAAGCTTTGCCCGTGAGCCATCCCAGCAGTTACCAGTTGCCCTGCAGTGTCAGCATATGGGTTTGTATGGGCCCGGACTGGGAATCAAACCCCAGGCCTCACAAGTGTGAGGCAAACGCACAACCGCTGAGATATCCTGGCATCCCCAACAATAAGTTGCTTTAAAAACAACATATT
>PVKE010031421.1:0-19039 GCA_004027555.1 Craseonycteris thonglongyai
AAAAAAAAAAAAAGACAATGAAAAACAAACAAACAAACAAACAAACAAAACTGCACTATAGGGAAGCCAGGATGGTTCAGTGGGTTAAGCGCTCGCTTTGCAGCACCAGGGACCTAGGATCAAATCCTGGCCCCGGCCTGTGTGGACCCATGTGCTGAACTGGGGAGTGCCCCCTGTTCAGTTCTCTCTCTGTCTCTGTATCTCTCTCCCTCTCTGTCAAAAACAATAAAAACAAACAAACAAAAACCTTGCACTATAGAATGATCCAGTGTTCCTAAAGCTGTTATGCACAGCATTGCACAGGACCCTCAAAATGGCATGGTGAGGTAGAATGATCTTTACATGAGGAAATGACACAGAGAGGTTGGCAACTTGCCCAATGTCACACAGCTGGTAAATGGACTCCAAATCCAATGTTCTTTCCAGTATACCAATGGCTAACAAACCAATTTTGTAAAGCTGAAGAAAATGTGTGTGAAGAAGGCAGCCTACAGGGAAGTGAAACTGATCCCAACAGAGGAAAGTGAGGTGCCACAGGTCAAGGGGAGCCTTCCTCTTGGACAACCTCTCCTCCCAAATTCACCTGCATGGAGGGAGAGTTCTAAGCCCTCCAAAGGTGGTGGGGCAAGTATCCAGAACAGAAATATCTGGGATAACTGTGCAAGTGCTGATTCCCAGCTCCCAGTTCCCGATTCTGATTCCACAGATCTGGGGTGGTGTCTAGGAAATGACATTTGCACAAACACCTCAAGAGATTCTGATAAACACTAATGTAACTGGTGGCAAACTCGCAATTCTTGAGTCAGAAAATGGGGGGATGGGGATTAACTGCAGAACTTCTCTTTTCCCTCTCTGATCCCTCAAACTCATTCGCAGCAGCCTGAGGTCAGGCATCCCAAAACAATCACACTGGACTGCTTTTGTTGTAGATTTTCTAACTGCTCTTGGGCACTCAGCCTGAGCTCTGGGTTCTAGTCTACACACTGGTCATGGGGGTCTAGTTGAGGCCACCGCCATGTCTGACTAGGGCAGCCATCACAGTGCCTAACAGAGCAGCTGTCCACGTAAGGACGCTCTGGGTGACGGTAGGGAGGAAGGCTACCTTACTCAAGAGCACAGGTGAAAAGTCCCAAAGGAGCATGTAAGATTTGGACTGAAAATACATGACTGGCCAAGCACGAAATCTGGAAAACACAGTATAGGATGTGAAAGGTTTTTTCCCACTCATGGAAGGGCAGAGAGAACTAGAAGATGGAGGAAGGGGGTCTGATGCTGCTGCTGAAGGGGGTTGTCAGCTGGACTAAGATTTTTGCTCCTTTAAGTGCTGAAGGCCTTCTGATGCCCCCGGCCCATGAGCATCACTTCCTCTAGGTCAGACACTGTGCTTTACACAGATAGCCCAGTTAATCTTTCCCAAACCCTGTGAGGTTTCTATTTTGCAGGTGAGGAAACAGACTATTAGAACTTTAGTAATTTTGTCCAAGGATACCAGGCTAGTAAGCGGTGAACTAGGATTTGACCTCAGTGATGTGATTCCAAGGCCTAGGTACACTCTCACCCCAAACTAACCCATAAAATAAGTGTAGCAACTCCAATTAAGCTTCCATGATGAGATTTTTAAAAATCTCAAACCATTTCCATTTATTTATTTATTTATTTTATTTTATTTTTTATTTTTGACAGAGAGAGAGAGAGAGAGAGAGAGAGATACAGAGACAGAGAGAGAACTGAACTGGGGGCACTCCCCAGTTCAGCATATGGGTCCACACGGGCCGGGGCCGGGATTCGATCCTCAGTCCCCGGTGCTGCAAAGTGAGCGCTTAACCCACTGAGCCATCCCGGCTTCCCTTTTTCCATTTTTTTAGTGCACTAACTCTCCTGAGCTGAGGCTTTTGGGTACACCAGCACTGGGTATATGAAGGAATGTGTCCAAAGGGTTATTTTCCCAATTCTCTCCCTTGCTGCTTCCTGCTCTTTTAGCAGATTGCATTTTTGAAATTCTCTTTAAATTTTTATTTACAATCAAAACCCCAGTAACAAAGGACTGCAACACCTTTACTAAGTAAGCCCTGCCTTTAAGGCAGAGCTGAGGTCCCATGGCCTCCAGAAACTTCCCCAGTGACTTGGCTCCCTGGGCCTGTCCCTCCTCCCAGCCTGGTCCCACTTCTGGTTTGTAGCAACCCCTTGGCATCCAGCGTGGCCACGGTGTACACCTCTCTTTTTCTCCAGCACCTGGGAGAGTGAGGGTAGCTTGAGCCATCAAACATTCATACAGGAGCAGGAAGTTGAACCAACGGGAAACTGAGCTTGAAGGAGGCCGAAGACTTGTGTGCACAAGACTTGCGGGCGAGACGGACAGCCTGCGTTCAGCGGCATCCTGTGCAATTCCAACACCGGTGGCAATGCCCTTGAACGCATCCCTTCCTTTCCCATGTGTACACTTCCCTCAGATCATCATCTACTCTACTTATCAATTGTCCTGGGGTCCAGGAGGGATTGGGAGGGAGGGAGAGGGGAACAGGGGCAGGAAACAGGGGTGACCCAGCCATGACCCATGATGCGAGCTCACGGTCCAAAGGAAGATGGCCGATTCTGATTCCAAAGCTTTCCTAAGTGCAGATTCAACCTGACTGGTTTCTACTGGTCCATTTTGGAGACTGACCTGGCTTCTCTCCCCAGGATCACCCTCAGATTCTGGCCACATATGTAGAGTAATTGGTTTTTCCAAGAATCCATCCCTCAAGCATGGAGACCTTTGATTGAGATTTCTCCTCTCTGGATGGCCTTTTACTATTTACAAAATGCTCTCCCGTTCAAGACCATTCAGGAGTTTCCTAACTACCCTGGTGAGTGGGCAGGACAGTTATCAGGGACTCCATTTTACTTATTTCTTAGAATGGGATTATGAGATTAACTAGGGGCATCTTCATCTATTTCCTCTCTCCCCAAGGAAAACAAAACCTATTGTAAAGGCAGTTAGCTTAGGTCTTAAGTTTTGGAGAAGGAAGAATAAGAGAAGAGCCCAAATGAACTACAGCACCAGTTGGCAGACAACTGACCATGTTTCAAGTTCCCAGCTGCCTAGTAACAATTTCAAATACCTGACAGGTAGGCAGTGCCAATAATCCTTTTGCATTGGCACTGGGCACTTCTGTTGACACAGTTATTCATTCTATCCTCACAACAGCCTGCAGGTGAGGTCCCTGTGGTTACAATCACTCCCGTTTTAGGGGTGTGGCAGCTGAGGAGAGAGGATGAAGGGACCTGCCTAAAATCACACAGCTGGTAACTGGTCGGCCTGGATTCGGCTCATGTCTTCAGATAACGAGGTCAAGGGTCTTTTCAGTACTCTCTCTTCCTCCCTGCCTGTGAGCTTTACCCAGTCCACACCTAGGCATTCTGAAGGTAACAGAGGCAGTATACAAAGATGGTCCATTTTAGTGAACCAGGTATCCCACAACATAGGAGAGGAGCAACCTTGCCATTAGATTGACCTATGTGTGAGTCACAGTTCTGCCACTTATAGCTGGATAACACGGGGAAAATCACCTTGTTAAGCCTCAATTTTCTGATCTGTAAAAGGATGACATGAGGATGAGTGAGCGATCATCCTGCAAGTCACTTGGCCCGAAGTGCTCACTATACACTCGCTGCTGTTGTGATTGTTGACAGCAACCCTGTCAGCAGCCGCTAAATATGCTTTAGTTAAATGATCCTGAATTAGAACCTATCATCTTGGTTATTTTCCAAGGCGGAAGTGGTGTTCCACATGCTTAGGCATCTTCTCTGTTTTATAAACTTCTCTCTCCCCTTTCCTAAAAGTAGCTGTAGACTTGCTTTGTTAGCACACCCTCTGTTAAGAGTCGTTTCAGTGGTTGCTGCTATCGCCTGGAGCTGGAGGGTAGAAATCCTGTGGGTAAGTGGTTATCTTATCTTTGTACCCTGCTGGCCATTATTCAGCCAAGCTTAACACATTTCTGCCTTTCATTTTCCCCTCACACTCTGTCTAGTGAAGTTTCTAGAGAAGCAAACTTGTCATTGAAGTGATCAGATAGAACACTTAGCATTTTCCTCACACACACGTTCAGAGTACTTTTCCATCTCTCTCCAGCGTTCAGTCTCTAGGGGGAACGTGGTGTCCGGGAGCATGGACTTAAGAGAAAGTGATGTGGGATATTTCCTAGAACTGCTATATGCCTAATGGGGACTCAGAAAATAGTCACCGAGGAAGAGGAGAAATGGAGTTGGGTAGAGAAATGAGGGACCTGTCTCAGGTCAGATGGATTGCAGGGTCTGCAGAGACCTCTGTTTCCAGATTTCTAGAATTCTGTTTCCCAAATGGCACTGGAAGATTTTGAGAGACAAAAAGCAGTGGAGGAAGAAGAAGGTGCCTGGGAAATGTTTACATGTTGTGTATAAGGCAGAGGATGGAAGGGAAGATATGGCTGGAAAAACTGTGTAGTAGGGGAGAGATGGAAAAAGCTGAGCGCTTCTTAGACTTCCAAAGTTCAACTGCATATTTAAATGGTGATTGAGCACTTTATGGACAAAGTATGTGATAGGTGTTAGGGGCTGAAGGAGTTGCAAACATTGTCTTTTACCCAGAAGAGCTTGGCCTGACACAGATTACAAATGATGAGAGTGACCTAGAAGCCCTCATGGCCAAATGCGTAGCTTACAGATTCCTGTCTGTGGCAGTTTCTCTTGAGCTCTAGTCCTGGGAATGGGAGTGGACTGGCATCCCATTTTCCATGCACACCAAAATGAACACACAGCACACACACAAAATCATATAGTAGTAATAACAATATTAAGACATATGAAGCAGATCCTAATTTTCTCTTTCCTTCCACACATCGTCCTTGGGCTTTCTTTTCTTTTTCTTTTTTGCTATCGACACTACGGTGAAATATTGACCTGATTTCTCCTGGATAACACTGTTTGCAGCTTGTGTTAGTGATTGTTTACTGGGATGCCCCTAAGGTCTTTTTCTTACCTTCAACCTGCCCACCTCCCCTGCTATATTGACCTACATTGACTGAATCCCTGCCACATGCCCAGTACTGTGTCTGGCACCTTGTAAATGTCAGGCATTTATATGGCATCAATGTCATAGCATAAGAAGATGCTGTGCTACTCAGAGATGAATAAAAATTTCCCTCCTCTTCAAGAATTCCCAGTCCAATAAGGAAGGCAATCATGCAAACAGATATTTACACTGTAAAGTCAGCCTGATTTATGAAACTGGGAAGAACCTCAAAGACTTTGGAGTTCCTATATGTCCTAAGCCACTCATCATTTAATAATAATAATAATAATAACAGCTAATATTTACATATCGTTTAATGTGTTCCAGGCACTGTTACAAGTGCATTACATGTATGAACTCATCAAGTTTCCACAAACCAACAAGGTAGAAACTATGATTTTATTTATTATCCTCTTTTAGAGATGATAAAACTGAGGCATAGGGAGGTTAAGTCACTTGCCTAAGGTCACACAGCCGAAAAGTGAGAGAGACAGAATTTGAACTGAGGTGGCCAAGCTTCATAGTCCATGCCTTTCACCCCCATACTATACAGCCTTTCAAGTGAGACCATTAAAACTGCTTTTCAGTGAAACAGAAGGAGATTTGGGCCTGTCATTCACTGTCACCTTTGGATCTCTCTGGCTTCTTTACAACCAGCATTTGCCACGTATTTCTTATTGTGCCAGACACTGTGCTAAGTGCTTTTAACACATGTCATGTAACCCTCGTTACAACGAGATTGGGCAGGTGCTAGCAGTCCACCCCGTTATGGACAGGGTGGTCGTGCCCCCTGACATGCAAGAACAGTAGGATATGTTTCTTTAGTTCCTGCAGCCTAAGACCAGTCGTGCCAAGCCCTCTACCCTGCATTTGTATCTAGACGCCTCTACTGCACGGAGCCAGTGTGGGATTCGCAGTGCTGGGGCTCAGGGGGTGGGCTATCAGTACACGGGCCTCTCGCAGTTCCAAAAGAGCTGGCTGCCTGGATCCGGGGGGGCTGCTGCTCTCAGCTTCCACAGGCAACCATCTCTGAGGATGACTCCAGAGAACAGAAATGCTTGAAGGCTCTCTAGCTAGTTAACAAATTTTAAAACCATTACCCACAAGGGAAAATAATTCAGGACCATCCTCTCCCTAGATGTGCTGACCCAAGTCCAGGCTGGAGTGTTATTCAGAGGACCATCATAAAAACGAGGACAGGAAGACTGTTTGGGGTGAAGAATAGCGAACAGACAGACAGATGGCGCTCTGAAGGAGGACTGCCTTCCTCGGCTACTGTGCTGCTTCCATTCATCGCCTTAAACTTCCGGGAACACTGGCAGCTAATGCACATTATCTATCTACTGATGGCCCCACAGTCACATAAACGCTGTCCATCAGTGGCCACAGGGGCTATGTCCAACAATTTCAGATACTTGCCACTGACCTTGTTTACCTTCTTTTTTTTTTATTGTTCTGCTATAAAAAATATTTTTTAGCATACGTGTTGCCAAAGTGAGCACAATATATATCTATAAAAAAAATCTTGAGCACTACCATTTCCTCTTTTTCTAATCTTAAGCAGTTGCTCTCTATCAAACACTCTATCCATTTTCTGGATGTATACAAACATGGCTTGAGCTGTCAGTCACAATTTTAGCTCTCAGGCAAATCAAACAAATTCAAAACAATTGCCGTAAGAGTGAAAAGGAAAAAAATTCAGCACCATCTCTCTTAGATGCTTTTGCTTCGTGAAATTTGAGCCCCATGTACTGTCTGTCATTCCTATTTTATCAAAGAAACACACAGGCCAGAACTTTGCAGCTCCTATCATCTCTAAGTCGGACATGACCTAGCCAGTCTCCCAAATATTCATGGTGTATCTATGTCTATGTATGCATGGAAATGTGCTCGAAACTGCAAATTGTAAGTCTGATTCTCTGTCTGCCAAGGGATTGCAATGTATGTGCCTGATGGGTAGAATCTGATCATTATACTCGTAGAACCGGTACCATAGGAAGTGTACGGTCAGTGGAGAAAATGATCACTTGGTAGGTATTTATTAAGAATATATGAGGTTTGGGTAGGTGAGGCGAAGAAGAGGGGTGAAGAAGGTTCACAACAATACAGCAAATACCAAGTACATTCAGCAGACAATGGGCAGATTCAGGTGCCAGAGCAAACGTCTCGTGGGGAGGTAGTAAGTGATGACACAGATGTAGTTGGTGATGTTCTGAGGAATAACAAAACCTGGTATCTAGACAGAAGCCTGTTAGGAATAGACTCCATCTAGGCAGGCTTTTTGGAGAAGCCACTACTCACCACCTCCTATGGGTATCACTGTTTCTCTCCTACGGTAAGGTGACCATATTTTAACATTGGTAAAGCGGGACACCATTGACTGGGGGCGAGAGAGTTCTTGATTAAAAATTTGGTCTATCTCCCGCCGTTCCCTAGCTTGTCATGCATTCTTTCCAAAAATCGGGACTTTTTTAAAACGACGCGGGACAAATTGTTAAAAATCGGGACTGTCCCACCAAAAGCGGGACGTCTGGTCACCTTGTCCTACGGGATGGCTGAGAAGAACAGTCCTCAAAGCTGCATCAGCCAAGGGATAGTTCTGTCCTCCCTGCTATCCTCAGACGATGGATGGTCCCTCCCTCAGCAGCCTATAAAACCCTCTCCTGCTGCTTCCTGCCACTGTCTGCTAACATCTGAGGCAGCTGCCTCAATATTGAAGACTTTGGTACCTGGCTCACAGTTTTCGTGTCGGCATCCCAGGGGGTGTTAGTGGTCCCAAGAGGACTAATCTGAAATCCTTGCCCCTTGGCCCCTTGACCTTCTCACCTTTAGTGACCTTCACCATTGCTTCAGCTGTCAGCTCTCAAGTTTGCGCCCTGAGCTTTATCATCCCCTAGACCTGCTCCATCACTGCAATAAAAATTCACGCCTCCCAACGCTGAACTCACATTCTTTAGCAAAGCTGTTTCTCCTCCTTTAATCCCATGTCAGTGGATCAGACCACTAGCCATTCATTCCTGCATTCTGGAGCCCACTCTGTCCTCCCTCCACTTGCAGTCAGTCAGGCACCAGCTCCTGATGTTTCTACCTATGTGCGGCCTATGAATACCATTTCTTCTCTCCATTCTCCCATAAAACTCATATTCATTGGCTGCCAGCACCTCTGGCCTGGATTCCAGTAACAGTCTCCTAACTCATCTCCGTGACCCAATTCGTGCCCACTCAGTTCCATTCTCCAAACACAGCTGTAGCGATCTGTTGCAAATCTCACTAGGCCCCTCCTTCCCTTTTTAATGGTTCTTCACTGTCCTCCAAACTTCGCAGCCTGCTGTCAAAGGCCCTTTTCTGGAATGCTGTTACTTGCCCTCTTTCTGGCCTAGTTCCCACACATCCTCAGGCTCTCAGGCATCACCTTTACTGAGCAGCGTCCCTGCAACCTCCCAGGACTGGTTTGGTGAGTCTTGAGTTTTCCCCTGGCTCTCAGTGCTTGCGTCTGTGATGACACTAATCGTGCTCAATTGAAATTCCTTGTTTACAAGACTGTCTCCAGCAGCACGCACTGTTTCCAGAGCGCAGCAGTTCATAAATGCTTGTGCAGTGAACAAAGTAAGGGATGAATGAATGAATGAAGGGGTAGACAAGAAACATTTGGAATGCAAAAATGGGAGGTAAGACAAAGTAAAAGATAAATTTAAGGTTTCATACTGGGTGAAGAAGGTGGGGGTGAGGGGGCAATGCAGGGAAAGAGGAACGTCTAGAAGAGGAGAAGGAATTGGTTTTGGTGAATAAAAATGGTGCTTTCAGGGGTGGAGGAAGTGGGAGTGGGCACCAGATAGATGGTGAGGGAAGGAGAGCTGATTCTGGGTGGTGAGCACATAATGCAACACACAGACGATGTGATGTAGAATTGTACACCTGGAAACTATGTAATTGTTACCAACCAATGTCACCCCAATAAATTTAACAATTAAAAAAAATTGATGCTTTCAATTTGGTCTTGCTGACTGGAAGATTATGGGTATATATAAGGAAATAGAGCCTAGGAGACTCACATTTGAGATTTATACACAGAGAAGATATTGTTGAAGCAATCTACATAGATGATGTCTTCAAAATAGAATTCATAGAGAGAAGAGCAGAGAACAGGGGCTTCTTCATTAAGGAAGTTTTACCAATTATCCAGATAATTAAGATCTAAGTGAGTTTTCCCCTTAATTTTCTGAATAACTGTCTGCATTATTTTTGATTCTGAAGATCTGCTCTGTGTGTTCTCCCCCTCCCCCCAACTATTCTTTCTCTTCTTTGGAGCATATTTTGCTAACTCCAGCTATTAATTATCTCATCATATAATCAGGCCATTGTGACTTCTGTTGGCTGTTTCTATGCAGCATGATGATTATTCTTTAATTGGCTTCTATTATTTTCCCCCAAAGATAATTTCTTTGATCAACATTGGCTGGCTATTGATCCATTCCCGCTTTACCAGAAATATTCTTGCTCACTCCTCCTCCTGCCTCCTCTAAGTTGATTTTTACAGAAGAAATTCTATGTTCAAGGGGATGCCAGGGTAGCTCCATGGTTGAGCAATTCCCTCACAATTGCAAGGTCCAGCGTTAAACCAGTTGGTAACCACCCCATAGCTTGGCGGTGAAGGTTCCTGCCTCCCATTGGGAGGCCTCCAGTTTGGTTCTTGCCCAGTGCAGCCCCACATCCACCTGTGTGGAACGAAACAGTGTCACAACTAACGATGTACAACTATGGAGACTGCTCTGGGCCCTCCCCACTTCTCTCTCTCACCTTCTCTCAAAACAATAAAATAAATCTTTAAAAAAAAAAAGAAGATATTCTGTGTTCTGAATTTTCTTCTTCTCTATTTCACGTGACTATTTGTGATCCGTTAGGCATATTGTATAATATGGCACATCCTTATGCCTGCTTGTCCATTTCAAAAGCTCAGTCCTGTTCATGAAAGTACAGTGCCTTGGCACTCCACAGGGGTTACATTTCACCCCTAGATGCTAACGTCAGCCAACAGTTTACAACTGGAAGTATAAAGGCTTTATTTAGTGAAATCACAATGTTTGGGGGGATTGAAATATAAATAAAAGGGTACTTCATGAATCTGATCATGTTTTTCCTACCAAGGGAAGAATCTTTGGTCTTTTGGAAGAACTTGTATAATGTGCTCCTTATTTAAAAAGAAAATCCACTGTACTGAATTTCTGGTTCTTCTAGAATTACTACAATATGTCCTTGATGAATCGACAGCTAGACGTAGAACTGCTATTGAAGCGGTAAGTGCATCCCAGTTGTGTGAGATGCCCTGGTCAAATCTGGAGGTCTCTAAGTGTAGCAAAAATCACTCTGTTCTAGAGAATGGGTCTTGGCCTTCTGGGGGTCATGTACGGCTTTGATAATTCAGGTGCCTTTTACCATAAAATCATACACACTCACACACAGGATTTTCTATATAATCTCAGGTGTCACAGACCCTGTGGAAACCCAGTCACTGATCCCCTAAAGGTTCTTGGGCTCAAGGTTAATAACCCCTAGACTAAAAGCTAAAGATCAATTGCTGATGGTTGAGGGATTCCTGCAGCCTCAGAATGTGCAGGAAACAGCTGCAATGAAAACGTGACCTGCTGGGCAGTTGCGTCAAGTCCCAGCAGGAGATGCATGGCTCGTGTCCAGTCATGCCCAGCATGGCACTGAGTGGGCTGCCATCTTTCCTTCTGCGGGATAGCGAGTGTTCTACCCATTCTATTATGAGACTTTACGTTATGGCAGGAGAGCCCTGCTTTTATGATGGAAGTCAGCCCCGAAGAACTACTTTTTCTATACAAACATTTGCCTTATACTCGTTTCAGCTAAAACCAACCCCCTTTTTAGCCAAAGGGGGGGGGGCTCCTATGTTAGAAGAAAGAGCTGCTCTTCCCACAAAACCTTCATTCCTCACGTCCGCAAATATCTCACACCCCCTTGACTTCTACACGCCTTTATTAGATTTCATTACTTTTTCTTGAAGCTGGTTCCTGAAAATCCTATATCAGTCTCGACCTTTTGAATGTCTGCTATTTATCTCATGCCACATTACTTAGCACGTATCTGATTTCAGGGTTGCACACCATTCCCTTGATCTCTAAGGAGTATCTTGGCACCTTTAATTTTTCAAAATCATGTTTAAAAGTGTGACCTGAAGAATATGCCAACTTAGTAACCATTGATTACAAACTTTGCCTATCTCCCCATATCCTCATAAATGCATTTACTAAGATTTTATATGTATAGAAAACATTATTACTTACTGAAAATTTGAGATTTCTCTCTCTCTTCCCAAAGGACAATCCCCTAAATCACCATCATGTTACAAATAGTTTTCAAGCCAACATTTCTCACCATGTTACTTGCGATCCAATACCTCCCACCCGTATACTTTGTTCAGGTCGTTCTTTGATTCTACTCTAAATAAATTCTTTCAGGGTTCTTGACATTCTTTTTTTTTTTTTTTTTTTTAAAGATTGATTTTATTGATTTTTGACAGAGAGAAACAGAGACAGAGAGAGACAGAGAGAAGGGGGAGGGCCCAGAGCAGCCTCCATAGTCGACATTAGTTTTCCATATAGTTTCACTCCACAGGTGGGCACAGGGCTGCACAGGGCAGGAACTGAACTGGGGGCACACCCCAGTTCAGCATGTGGGTCCGCATGGGCCGGGGCCGGGATTTGATCCTTGGTCCCCAGGGCTTCAAAGCGAGCGCTTAACCTGCTGAGCCATCCCAGCTTTCCCCAGGGTTCTTGACATTCTAACTACACAAATATTTTCGAAGAAACTTTATTTTTCTTTTTTTAAATATATATTTATTTTATTGTTTTTGACAGAGAGAGACAGAGAAAAGGGGGAGGACCCAGAGAAGTCTCTATGGTTGTACACCATCCGTTTTTGACATAGTTTTCATTCCACACAAGTGGGCGGGGGCCGTAAAGGGCAGGAACTGGGCTGGGGCCTCCCGCGTGGGAGACACACCTCAGTTCAGCACATGGGTCTGCATGGGGCAGGGCCAGGATTTGATCCTTGATCCCCGGGGCTGCAAAGCAAGCTCTCAAGCCTCTGAGCCATCCCGGCTCCCCCAAAACTTTATTTTTTTATCCTTAACATCAGGTCCTTACCGCTCTGCCTTTTGTACCTGGGCTCCCAACAATACCCCGCTACTTGCCCTTCCCAGGTTCTCATGTGCTCTTGGATTTTTGCTAGTGTGGCTGTTTCTGTCTGGAAAGCTCTTCCTCGCTTGCATACCTGGATAATTCCTAGTCATCGAGTGTCCTTCAGCTCCCCTGTAAGACTTTCCTGATGCCCCTCCTCACCCCAATCCAGCCCCACATGGATGCCCGGACTCTGGATCACAAGGCCCTTGTGTCATAGAGCTCATGGCACTACACGGCAGCAGCTGGCTTGCTTGTCCATGCCCACGCCCCCTTTAGGTCAAGGACCGGGTATTACTCCCCACCTAGACGATGACCTCCTTCCTCCAACCTTCTCCTCTGGAGTATCCTCATTCCTCTCACTCCAACCAAGTGGCTCAGATGGAAGCTGCTGTCTTCTTACCTACCCTGCCTCCCTGGAAGAGGAAACCGTCTAAGTGGTCTCTAACACAAGAGGGACAGGCTGGCCCGTTTGCAGCCCCATCCCCCGCCTCATGGAGAGAACTGGTCTAACGGAAGAAAGCTGGCGTGGAAGGAGCAGACAGAACGAGTCCTGGAGGCATGCGAGTTCTGGCTGTGGTCGTCGCTGGGACTGCCTGTCTCAGGCTCTGCCTACCTGAGCCAACAAACCCCTCTTTTTCCAAAGCGAAGGCAAGTTAGGTTTCATAAACCCAGATTTGCAAAAGATCGGCGAAGTGTTACTAACGGCCTTCTTCACGTCTCTACCTCTGGTCTCTAACTCAGAGTTTGGCATTCCAAAGGGGCTCCGTAAAGTAGCCAGTGTCAGTTCAAAGCCTGACACCGTGTCGTTGCAATATGGACTCAGTGACTGAGGAGACGGGCAACACGTGCCATACAACGATAGGAATATGAGAACCATGCCTGAGAGCTGTCGAGTGAAGTGGGGACTCCACACACATGCTGAGAATCAATCTCTTTGGGTCTGAGTTTGTTCTATTGACTTTTGGTCAACCATCCTGCAGAAGTGTTGGCTAATTATTACTTGTCTAACCAAGAATAATTAGGCCTTCCATGACACAGCCCCAAAAGACACAAATGCAGCATGTAGACTCAGTGGTGGGCTACGTGGCTACCAGGTGGCTTTGTATTTGCATGGCGCCCAGACCATGGGATGTGGGAGAGAAGACAGCTGACATAGACACAGCTTCCCAGCTGTGTCGCTCTGGACAAGCAGCTTAACTTCTCTGGGCTGTGCTCTTCCCATTGGCCAAGTGCACAGACTTGCCTCACAGCCCTCATGGGACTACCGAGGATAAGGCAAGAGAACACACATGGCACTTGTCTTGTCAAATCCTTTCCAGAGGGGCGGTGTTAGGCCAACCTCTAAACACAGAGGCCCCTGCAGGGCTGACAGGGCTGCTTTGATGAACACGGGGTCTAAGGTGGCTCAAGGGCTTCTAGAGCTGGCCCAGCGCCCCTTGTCAGGAGCTGAGGTGAGCCCCCAGGTCCCACTTCCATTTTCCTTCTTTCCCCTCCTTCTGGCTCCTGTGCCAGACAAAGCTTCTGGACACTTCCCCCTCTGCCCCTACTCAGAAACCCTCTCAGCTCAGGCACTGGTCCTGAAAATGGATCCTGAGTCTCCTGCTCACCTGCTCCACCCCCAGAACGATGCCCCCAGGTGCCTGCCCCAGCGAACGGGTTCGGCTGAACCTCTGCGAAACCCGACAGACCCTTCCTTCCCAGGCTTGCCCCAGCTTGTGCGACACCCAGCCAGGCCTGTCTAGGACCCAGTGAGGACAGTGGGCCCAACGGTGGGGGCCAGCGTGGGCAAGCTGCCTGGGGGTCCATCCAGCTCTGACTGCTTCCCTCCTTGCTGACCTTTACATAAATGGCTTCCAGCAGGTTCCCAGATGGCCCTCGACTGGAAAGGGATATCCCGGACCCTCACGCCACGGCCTCCCCTCCAGTGCGAGGCAGTGGTACAAAGATGGAGGCTTTAGAGACCTGGGTTCAAATACCAGCCTTGCCACCAGCCTGAGAACCAGTACAGGAAACACGACCTTGCTGAGTCACCCCCCCACCCCCCACTTCCGATAAACCGGGGATAATAAAGCCTGTGTTACGTTGCAAGGACGACCAACAGCCACGTTGTCCAGTACAGCTGTCCGGGACGTAGCAGGTGCTTAGGAGCGGATGTTTCCGTTCCCATCCCTCAATTATAAAAGAGTCCTCATCATTGGGATAGCATATATGTTTGGCAGAACTGTGCACGCAAATCTGAATCCATAGATAAAAAGATTTAAAAAATAAAATTTTGGAGGAGGTGGGCAATTCATCTCCTTACCTCCTCAACCTGCTGAAACCCAAGTTCTTGGCTCTGCGTCCTCCCTCTCCCCAGCAACAGAAGACACAGCATGAGCTCCGCGCCTTCCTGGGCCGGGGGAGGGGTGGGGGGTGGGGGGTGGGGGCGGGGGCCTGGGCCTCACTTCATCAGCCTGGTTCAGGATGAAGACAGACTGGCCCCCTGCTGTTGGCCGGGAGGCGCTCCATGCTGGGTTCAGCTCAGCAAAGCCTTGGGGCTGGCAGTGTGTGACAGCGACCAAAATAATTCCCCTCTGCAGGGGCCACTTACATGTTCAGAGCACTTTATCTTCTTTTATCTGGTTTCCCCCTCCATGTGAGAGGGGCGGTATTGTTTCCATCTGACAGACAGGACATGAAGCAGGGAGTGGAATACTGCCCGGGGCTCTTAGGAATCAGAGCAGTAGTCACATCCTGGCTCAGCTCGGTGACCTTGAATGAGGTGCTGACCCTCTGGATCCCAATTGGCTTGTCTGTAAAATGGGCCCAAAAGCACCTGTCTCATAGGGTTGTGGTGAGGTTTATGAGAGTTTGTCACATGGGAGAAAGAATGGAGGCTCTGGAGACCTGCGTGTAAGCCCGCGGGCACTAGGTGTTAGCTCCACAAGGTCACCTCACAACAGATCAGCCAAGAGCTGGTCCCAGGACCCAGCTGTTCTTATTCCAGAGCCTGAGCTCCTCCAGAACTTCACTTTTGGAGCTTTTGTCTCGGGGCTCTTGAACAGAGTCTATCCTAAGAGGGCCCAGGCCCCCTTGACCAGCCAGGGCTGTGTGGGTGGCTGTGGGACACAAAAGAGAAAACACATACTTCCTGTTGGGATTGGATACCGTGTCCAGTGTCCTAGTATTGACACAAAGGGCAGAGATCTGCATCCTCAGCCAGCCTCATTCTGTGCCTCAGTTTCTCCATCTGTGAAAAGGACGTGACCTACTTCTGCCTTGACCCTTTAAACTGTCCCTTGGCCCATGACAACAGCCTCCTGCCTGGCCTCCTGGTGCCCATGGGTCTGGCAGCTGTGTCTTTTTCTCTGTTTCTCTGCCTGTCTCCTGGGCCCCTGACCCACACTTTCTCCCTGGAATATGGAGTTTTAAGGACACTGTGGCTGCCTGAAGTGAGGATGTTCAAACCTGGGAGTGTCACTGCAGGCTTTTCTGTGTGAATGACAAATCAGTGAAAGACAGTCAGAAGAAACAGAGAGAAATGGGGCAGAAATGTAGACAGAAGCAGGTAAGAAACCACTGGGTTCCAGAGGAAAAGACAGGGAGGCACTAGTAATGTCCCAGGTCTTATTTTCAGCACCTCAGGCCTGTTGGCTCTATTCTGTAAGGTACCATTTTATCTTATGCATTAACTTTTAAGATTTACTTTATTATTTTGAGAGAAGGTGAGAGAGAGACAGAGATAGAGAGAAGGGAGGAAGGCCCAGAGCAGTCTCCATACATCATTAGCTGTGACATGGTTTCATTTCACACAGGTGGATGTGAGGTTGCGTGGGGTGGGAATTGAACTGGAGGCCTCCTGCATGGGAAGTGAGAACCTTCACCATCATCCTGGTGGTTACCAGTTGCACTGCAGTTCAGCACATGGGTTTGCATGGGCTGAGGCTAGGATTCTATCCCCAGACCTCACAGTTGCAAGGCAAGTGCTCAACCTGCTGAGCTATCCCAGCATCCTCTTTTTTTTTTTTTTTTTTTAAATGTAAGCCAGTTGGGCTCCTGCTTCGGGTAAGGAAAAGAGAGCAACAAGGATATATATGTGTTCACTTCCTACCTTACCCTTAGATGGGCTACATCACTGATGATATCAGTCACTGGCTATTCCTAGTGGTGCCCAGTTGTCACAGCACCCAGACAAGACCTTGGACTTCAGACGTTATCACCAAACACAAGCCACTGACCCGTGAACAGTCAGGCCACTGCAGCCCCAGGTCACATGGCCTCTGCTTTATTGTGCAAGAAGATTGCAGCCCACCTACTCAAACTTTTCCTTGGAAGTTCCCAAGTGGGAGGCAATATAGAGTAGTGATAAAGAGTGCAGGTTCTAGGGGGAAGCAGGGATGGCTCAGTGGGTTATGTGCATACTTTGCAGCCCCGGGGTCAGAGGATCAAATCTTGGCCCCGGCCCCATGCAGACCCATATGCTGAACCGGGGCTTGCTTCCCATGCAGGAGGCCCCCCAGCTTGGTTTTCACCCCACCCCCAGTTTGGCCCCTGGCTTGAGGCACTGAGGGGGCATGCCTCCCATGTGGGAGGGCCGCAGCCTGGCTCCTGCCCTGTGCGGCCCCCGCCCACCTGTGTGAAACGAAACCATGTCAAAAACTGATGATGTACAACTATGGAGACTGCTCTGGGCCCTCCCCTTCTCTCTGTCTCTCTGTCTCTGTCAAAAACAATAAAATAAAGCTTTCGGGAAAGAAGAGTGTAGGTTCTGGAGCCAGACTGTCCAGTTTTGCATCACAGTTGCAACCGTTTACTGGTGCTGTGACCTTGAGCAAGTTGCTCTGTCTCTCTGTGCTTCCGGTTATTTATCTGTAAAATGGGGGGTGTTGATGGTACTTGTCTCAGAGAGATAGTGTAAAGATTGAAGCAGTCAGTATAATGACTAGGCCCTCAGTACACGTCCTCTAGGGTTTTCATGACCTAAACAGAACAGGGGAAGCACTGAGAGGCAAGGTGCTGGCAGGCAAGGCTGGGGGCGGGTTCTGGTTTCCCGTCTGGTTTTGTGAGAGATACGGAGGGAAGCTGGTAACCTCAGAGAACACTCATTCCTTGAAGAGGGGATGATTAAAAAGGCAATCATCAAAGAGGCTGGCCGGCAAAGAAGGAAGCAGCTTGCCAAGCTCAAGGAAGGCCCTCAGAGCTACCCCTCGGGGCAGCAACTGCAGAGAAAAGTGAGAAATGAAGTGCTGAACTGGGGGGCCGATGAGAAGGAACCCCTGCAGCCTGAGAATGTAAAGGTGGGCACAGGACTATCAGACATGTTGGGGACCTACAGGGGCTCAAGGGAAACGAGGCAATAAAAATCAGCTGGAAATGTGGGAAGAAAGGCAAAGCAGAGGAGTCAGACTGAAGCTTGTGAAAATCCTGACTGTAAAGAGTTTTATGAATTTGGATACCGCCCTCAGAAAACCTTGGAAGAAAAAAAACCCACGCCTTTGAGGATGAATGAAATCACAGCCGCCCATCTGCAGACTACTTTCAGCTCATCAATACAGTTACTATAAATGGGTCTGTGCGCAGAAAGCGGTGGAAAATGTATGACAGGCCAGTGCTAAGGTACTGATTTAGGACTGCCGTGTCTCAATTCAGGTGGCTGGGGACAAAACAGGGCCCTGCCGCTACTTAGCTCCATGGCCTTGAGTAAATCTCACTTCTCTGTACCTCAGTTTCCCTGCCTATAGAATGGAGATGGTAAGTGTAGGACTAGGGAAAGGAAAATCGAGTTAACATGTATACAATGCCTAAAATACCATATGACCACAGTAAGGACTCCATGTGCATTAGCTGTTATCTCTTCCAGTGGTTTTTATTTCTTAATGTGGTATTATACACGGGTGTGCACACATGAGCACACACACACATTTCAACAACTGCCATGCAAACAACCGACCCAGCTATCAAGAGCTCTCTCAAGTGCAGGGGCAGGGTGAGGCCACAGTCTGTCTGAAGAGCAGAAGCAAAAGTTCTGAGAACCTTGGGCAGCCAGGGGTGGACCAGGGATCAGGCTCCAGCAGCAATCACACCGTGTGCCCTGTCTGACCTCCCAGTCCTGTCTGTTAGGCCTCCCTCTCTCCCCTGTTATCACACTGTGGCCATTACACACCGGACACCCCGAGAGCACCAGGGCTACTCCCTTCCCGGCCCTTCCCACCCCCTGGGAGGGGAAACCCGTGAGCCGAGTCATTGGTCAGTCACACTCCCTGGCTTAAGTGACACCCTGGCTGGGGCCAGCTGAGCTCATGGAAAGGGAGATTAGAGGCTCCCCTGACATGTGGCCAGGACAGTTGTCATGGCCAGTGTCCCTGGGTTTCCAGTAGGATGGAGCTAGCCAGGGGCCGTGGCCCCAGCCGCCCAGGAGGAGAGCTCCATGCTTCCCTGCGTGGGTGAAACCCTCTTCCGGAGGTTTCCCTTCCCTTCCTACCTCTGGTACTTTAATTTTTTTATCCTTCTCTCTGTCCATACTGTCCCCTCTCCCTCCCCCAGCCCTTATCTCATTACGCAACTGCAGGGGCTAAAAATACTTCTGGCAGCCCTGATCAAACCCAAACTGAGCAAGATGCAGATTTAATGAGGCTTCCATGGAAACGGGGCTCCTTCTGCCAGGATGAAGAACACGTCTGCGCCAGGGAAGGGGGCGGCCAGGGACGTGTGTGGCGAGGAGATGGAGCTGCTGGTGTGATGGGAGCAGTGTGTGTGTGTGTGTGTGTGTGTGTGTGTGTGTGTGTGTGTGTGTGTGTGTGTGTGTGTGTGTGTGTGTGTGTGTGTGTGT
>PVKE010031422.1:0-19044 GCA_004027555.1 Craseonycteris thonglongyai
CATATGATCCAGCCATCCCTCTACTGGGCATCTACCCAAAAAACCTGAAAACTTTAAACTTTAAAGATGTTTATACCTGCATGTTCATCGCAGCACTGTTCACAGTGGCCAGAACATGGAAACAACCAAAATGCCCTTCGATAGATGACTGGATAAAGAAGATGTGGTACATTTACACAATGGAATACTACTCAGCGATAAGAAATGATGAAATACAGTCATTTTTTACAACATGGACGAACCTAGAGACCATCTTATTAAGCAAAATAAGTCAGACTGAAAGAATCTGGAAACATATGACCTCACTTATAGATGGAATATAAAACTAAAAGTAACAAAGACACAGAGACCTATGGATATACTCAATAATTTGGTGATTGCCTGAGGGAAGGGGAGGACAGGGGAAGGAGAGAGGGAGGGGAGGAGAAAGAGGGCACCAGCATTATGGACACACTCAATAGTTTGGTGGTTACCTGGAGAGAGGGGAGAAGGGGGAAGGGAGAGTTGTGGGGGGAGGTGGGTGTGGGCACCAGATATATGGTGGTGGAGAGGGACCTGATTCTGGGAGATGGGCACATAATTTGATGCATGGGTGATGTGATGTGGACTTGTACATCGGGAAACTATCTAATTGTTACCAACCAATGTCACCCCATTAAATTTAACAATAAAAATAAAATAAAACAAAACAAAAAACCACTACACTGAAAGATTGGGACGTTTGGACCTGTTAAAGAAGGTTGATAATTCTCGATTTGGTAATGTTTTTCGTTTTGTTTTTTTTAGAATTATTTTATTGTTTTTGGCAGAAGAGACAGAGAAGAGAAACAGAGAGAGAAGGGGAGGGCGCAGAGCAGTCTCTACAGTTGTACATCGTCAGTTTTTTGACATGGTTTTATTCCATACAGGTGGGCAGGAGCCATGCAGGGCAGGAACTGGGCTGGGGGCCTCCCGCATGGGAGACATGCCTTCTTGAGCTAGAGGCCGAGCCTAGGGGCAATAACTGAATGGGAGACCTCCTGTATGGGAAGCACACCCTAGTTCAGCATATTGGTCATCACAGGCCGTGGTCTGGATTCAATCCTCAGTTCCCAAGGCTGCAAAGCGAGTGAGCACTTAACCCTCTGAGTCATCTTGGTTTCACCTGGTAATGTTTTTGGAGCTGAGGAAATAAAAGTGTAATTGGCCTATATTTCTGAAATTAAACTACACTTTTTCTGCTCCTAAAGAACATATTGAAAGAGCATTGATAATAATTATTAATACTTAAAATAATAATTGTAATGAATAATTATAAGATAGCCATGAAATCATTAACATTTATTGAAAACTTACTATATAGCATATTTTTGCTAAGCCCTTCAACTCTTTTTTTTTAAAGATTTATTTTATTGTTTTTGACAGAGACAGAAAGAGACAGACAGAGATAGACAAAGAGAAGGGGAAGGGCCCAGAGTAGTCTCCATAGTTGTGCATCATCAGGCTTCAACATGGTTTCATTCCATACAGGTGGGAGGGGGCTGAGAAGGGCAGGGACTGGGTTGGGGACCTCCCACATGGGAGGCAAACCCCCTAGAGCCAGAGGGTGGACCAGGTGGTGAGAACTGAACTGGGGGCCTCCCAGATGGAAAGTACACTCCAGTTCATCATATGGGTCTACACGGGCCAGGGCCTGAATTCAATCCTTGGTCCCTGGGGCTGCAAAGTTAGCGCTTAACCCACTGAGCCACTCTGACTTCCCCCCTTCAACTCTTAAAACACTATGAGTTATGAGCCATTATCATTCTTAATTTATAGATGAAGAAACCAAGCCTTAAAGAAGTTCAATATCTTCTCCAGGGCACATAATTGGTAGAGATGAATGTCAAATGCTGTTATATTGATTTCAGAGCTCTAAAGTACTTTGTCAATGTCCTCCGTTCTTTCCGGAATTTATGACCTTTTCCTTAATTACATAGTCTTCTAGATAATAGAATTTACTCTGTATCTTAGCACATTAGATATCTTACATATCATGTCTCTCTTAATTACCCCCAAAAATTGATGGAAATATATTAATCAGAAACAAACTATCAGATGGCAGATAAACAAAACATCCCAATGGTCAGTGACAAATAATAATAAGTATTTTTTTTTCTTGTTTGTGGGTTTTCAGGGAAAGGCTGAGTCAGCTGATCTAGTTTGGGCTCAGTTGGGGCTGGCTCCATGCCACAGATTATCCAGATATGTTCTACATGCCTTTCATTCTTTTTGGACTTTCTGGCTAACTAGAGTATAAGTTTCTCGTGATTATGATAAGAGAGCAAGCCCAACCATGCAAGTTATTTGGCCAAGGCTAACATCAATGGGAAATATATTTGGCCTTAGTGGGAGCAACTGCAAAGGCACATGGCAAAGAATGTGGATACTAAGAAGATAAAAATTTGGTCACAATAATAAAATCTACTACAGATATCTACAGTATGGTTATAAGTAAAAGACTGAAGACTTAGGTTGCTTAACAAACTTGATTTTGTTTATTTTGTTCTTAACTGAAATAGTATGCCTTTTCTGCCTGTTCTCAAAGAAAAAGGAGTTTCCAGTATTCGAAGATAATAAGAAAGAAAGAAAAAAAGAATTGGAGCTTAGGAGAGTTTATGGCATATGCTTGTAACCTTCTCTATGTCTTTATAATACTTAATCTTGTTCCCTATCCACAATGCATGGTTAATAAATGCATGACAATTAAGAACTAGCCATCAAGAATTCAAATTAAACCAGAAGCAAATACACAGAAGTGAGTGTTGAATGGAACATTTTATAGGCTCATTTTCTATTCTAATGGTATTTATGTAAGATGAATTTTAATGAGTAATGTAAAAGTAGATTTGGCCTTTGAGCAAAAAAATACATATTTTTAAGGGAGAGAGATTATTAAAATGAAATGTTGGCACTCCTTAAGTAGTATCATTAAAGCAAGCAATTTAGCAAACCTGTTATCCTCCTCAGATTTTACCAGAAAAAAAAAAAGGAAAAGAAAGAAAAGTGATAAACCATGATTATAGACTTGTGCTGACCAAATGGGGGCAAATTTGGAGCTTGGTTTCGCATCCTTCTGGAGATATAAATTTGGGGCTTATACCAGACAACATTAACTTGATATGCTCTCAACATAGTAGATTTCAGTATAATTGATCCTAAGGAAACAAAGGTTTATGACTGGTACAATTCTTCTGTAAGTAAGAGAGATCATTTATGTCCACTGCCCTCTAAACACACTGAAACTAGTGAAGATATTTAAAAATGTTAATGCTTTAAAAGAAGCTGAGAAGCCAGAAACTGCATGTGAAGAATGTCAGTCAACAACTACAACAATAAAAGCTAACATTTACAAAATGCTTACTATGAAACAGTTGATGATACTGCACTATATAATCTGCATTATCAACATTCAGCCCTAATAAGAACCATTTTATTATTTTATACATTTAAAAATACATAGTGACCACCTGTCCTTTATCTGACCTTGTGCTAGTTGCTGGCAACATAGTGAAGAACAAAAATAAGCATGGTTACTATTGTTATAGTTTATAGTTTAACCAAATAATCACAAAAATAACTATAATTACAACTGTGTCAAGTGTTATATAGGCCAATTTAATCAGTAATTTTACCTGTCTCAAGACATCAATGAATTCTTCTCTGAGGAAGTAATTTAAGTGGAGATCTGAAGGACAAGGATGATTTAATCATGGGAGAGAAGGGCATTTGGTCAAAGTGTCTAGCACATATGAATAAAGAAGAGGGAGGGGAGTGGAGGAGCTTTGTCCTCTGAAATTCAGAGTGAAGAAGAGCAGAAACGGATGAGGTTGGAAAAGAGATGGACAAAACCAGGTTAATAGAGAAAGAGCTTTGTCTTTAATAAGTATAATGAGAAGCCATTGAAAAGAGTCAGAGAAAGAAGACTGGATGAAAGTGACATTATCACATTTTTTAATTGTAGCTGTTAGGAGGAGACAGAATTATATAGAAGATAGGTGGGATGAACATGGACAGACTACTTTAATAACTTTTGCAGTTGTCAAAACAAGGAATAATTATAACTTGGACTATTGAAATACCATTGGAGATAAATAAAATATACCATGTATTGAAATTCTAAGACACGTTTAAAAATATTTAACATCTCTGACATCAGAATGCTTCTCATAATCCAATTTCTTTTGCCCATGCACATGAAAATTTGCAAAATCTGAAATATAGTAGAGCAATACTCACAGAAATGGTATAAAGCCAAAGTTCATGCATTGGCAGTATTTTTAAAAAAATACTTAAAGTAATGGTGCTCATTACAGCTGATGGGATTTTAGATTCATTGAAATATTACAAAAGAATATTATGAGATTAAACCAATAGAGATTAAACCAATAGAGATTATGGAAAATAAGGGAGAAAGATGACTCTTAAGTTCCTGGTTTAGTCAAATGGTTGAAAGTTAATACTAATCACTAAAACAGGGGGACATTTAGGAGAAGATGAGGGTTAAAATACATGAATACCATATTGGCTATACTGAATTTGAGATAAATTTGAGACATAAAAAAAGAATATATCAAAAAGATAATTGAAAATATTGATCTAGAACTCAGAAGTGAATATAACCTAATGAATCAAAAGGTTAATACCACACCAATATTATTCTTGTTGAATTGGCAAACTAATTGAAATAAGAGAAATTAGGAAAACTGTCAAAGCCCATATAATTTATAGGTGACAGAGATTGAATAGTTCTAGTCACAGTGCCTGATATGCTGACACACACAAAATAAAACTTGGATGAACAAATCATCAGAGTAAATAACTGATTTATAAATATATGAAAATACATTAAACTTTACTTGTTCACACAAGTAATTTAAGAACTGTAAAATAATAATGAAATACTATGTTGTCAGTCACATGATTAAAAACAACACAATAAATTAACTTGTCAGAAACTTTGAGTATTGATTATAAATTAATTTATATAATGTAAGGGAAAAGTAATTAACATTTAAGAACAATAAAAAACAAATATGGCAGAGAAAAACACAAGAGCCAATATTTATGTGTATAATTATTAATTATAAATTAGACAGCTGATATTTTTCCCATTTTTTATCCTTTGGTAGCATTACACATTTTCTTCTCTTTTATTTTGTTTCTTTTTTTTTTTTTTCTTTTTCCCTTTTCTTTTCAAAAGGGGGTAGTCAATGGGAAGAGAATACTATTTTTTTACTATAAGGTTTTCATAATCATTGTTCTTGGCTCATATTCTGGATTCTGGAACCAACTTCTAATTCAGACATCATCTACTATCTCTTATGTCATGATACCATTGAAATGACATCAATCAATGCCCAGCATTAACACTGTCATCCACTGAGCTGAACAGATGGGGCTTAAATCTCTGGAATCATTATTGACCTTCCAAGCCCTTCCTCTCCTCTGGCAAAGCACTTGGACACAGTTACAGTTAAACACTGAATGGCCTGAATTTTGGTTCACAGATTGTACCTTGTCCTTTTCTTTCTTTTGGTATTATCTTCACAGACTGAGTCAAAAAGATTTATGTGACTAGTTCACATCACTGAATAATCTGATATAGTATAATCCTTGGCAATTGTGAATTTTATCTGAAATTCATGACAAAGATGAGTATCGTTAGCTTTAAAGCTATGGATGTGAACCCTGTCTTGATCTTACCTGGCCAAAAAGCACTGCGCTATGGCCAACCACACCATGCTATGGCTGCTCCACCCCCCACCCCCCATGCTCTTGCTGTGGCATCTTGCTACAGCCAGGCTTCCTCTCTTCTTCCCTCTGCCATGAGTTCTGCACCTTAACTCGCACTCACATGCTCCCACCTCAGTCTCTACTCTGATGGTCTTTGGGTTGGTCTCTGGGTTGACGTCCAGGTTAGTCTCTTGGTCATGATCCATGGTGTGTCTCCGCACTGCTCCCTTTCCTTCTTTCTCATTCACCTCCCTTTCTCTGGCCTTTAGGTATTTTCTTGCGATGACTGGGTCTCTCAGCTGAGGCTGTGTATTACTTAGGAGTTCTCTGGTTGGGATTTTGTTGTTCAATTTGTTGTTCTTTCCAAGAGAGGTTTCAAGAGCTCCTCTCATGCCCCCATCTTCCTAGATATTTTAATATAGTTATAATATTTTTAATGTTTTTAAATTAAGCTTATATATTGCATCATTAAAATCTCTATTGGCTTCATTGTCTTCATTTTGTTTATTAAATCTTTTCAAGTTTGAAGAGTTATTAAATTTTAAAATTATTTTTTTAATTATTTTTTAATTTTATTGGGGTGACATTTGTTGTTAAAAATTACATAGGTTTCTGTTATACAGTTGTATATTATACCATCTATGTATTGCATTATGTGCTCACCATTTGAAATCTGTTATAAATTAACAATTGTATCTTTTTCAATTTCTTGTTTATATTTTAATAGCTGTGCCTATGTAGTTAGGTGCTATATTGTTTGGAGTATAAAATTTATGACTATTATATCAGCATATTGAGCTTTATCTCATTATTACACAGTGACATACAAAGCCCTGTTTTGTGTTTTAACAATAAATGCCATCTTGTGTGGTTAAATTATCTCTTTAGGGTATTTATTTATAATAATTTGTTAGTATGCCTTGCACCTACCTGTACTAGTTAGAATATGGATTAGGTTCCTGTAAAACTATACAGTTATTCCTAGCTCACAAATATCAAGGTAGGTGATCCACAGTTGAGTTGGTGACTCAGTGGTGTTGAAGTCCAGGACCTCTCTTCTCACATTACAGATTCCATCTGTTCTGAAACAACTGTTTGTCCTCTTCAGTTACATCCAAACTCCACTACTTGAATGGAGAAGAGAAGAAATGGGTGGGCAGGACCTTCCCTTTTAAGGGAATTACTTTCAAGTTGTAAATATTACTTTTATTTTTATCCATTGATAAATGTTACTTCTTTTAACATTTTTTTATTTTTGTAGAATTTACCCAGCAATTCACTCATTTTTCCTTTTTGGATAACTTTTAAGTTGTGCTATTAATATATATTTCTATTAATTTTTCAGATATATAACCTCTGTAATATAAATTGAGAAGTTATCAAATAATATATCCACAAAGATGATTTTGAATAATAGAGAATTTGGCCTCAGGCAAAAGAGAGGTGTGGCCTTTACCTCCAGTTTTTTTGAAGTAAATTTATTATTCATGGTTGGCTTCTCTGATAACACTTGATCATGTAGCTTTTGGCAGGCCGCTAAGTAGTTTACACTAACAAGAGGACTTAGGGTAGCCATTGATCACATTGGAAAGACCAACCATGTGATTGAGAGGGTTGGGAATTTGAGCCACGTGATGTCAGCCTGACCTCCAGGGAAAAGTTATAGTAATTGAGAATAAATTCAACTATATGGGCAATAACTCAATTAATTATGCCTACATGATAAAGCCTTGATAAAAATTGTGCACAAACCTCAGATGAGCTTCCTGGGTTGCCGGTATTCTATTTATCAATGCTAGAATAGTAGCACAATCCAGAGGTCACGGAATCTTTATGTTTGGAACACTCCTAGTTCCCATGTTTGCCCTATGTATCTCTCCCTTTGGCTGTTTCTGATTTGTATCCTTTTGCTATAATAGAAATGCCATCATAAGTATCGTGCTTTTCTGAGTTCTGTGAGTTATTCTAGCAAATATGAAATTAAAGAAAGTCTGTGGGGATGTCCAAATTTGTAGCAAGCTGCTCTGAAGCGATGTTGGCATGTGAAATCCCCAAATTTGTGGCTGGTGTAAGATGTAGTGTATTGGGCAGACTTGGAAATCTTGGAGGACTGTGTCCTTGAGCTTGAGTTTGGATAATTCTGGGTACTACTCTACTGTACTACTTCTCTCCTACCCACATAAATAAACTAAGCCCACCAATCTCTCTCGTAGCAATCTTTCTTGCTCCAGTGGAAGTAATAAAAATACTTCCTTCTCTTTTTTCTTTCTCACCCCAACTCTTGAAAGGTTTATTACTCTTATTCCTTGACTATTATTAAAATTTATTTTAAGGGAAGCCGGATGGCTCATCAGGTTAAGCGCTCACTTTGAAGTCCCGAGGACCGAGGATTGAATTCCGGCTCCGGCCCAGGCAGATCCACATGCTGAACTGGGGAGTTCCCACAGTTCAGTTCTCTCTCCGTCTCTGTCTCTGTATCTCTCTTTCTGTCAAAAATAAAATAAATAAATAAATTAAAAATAAATAAATAAATAAATAAATAAATAAATAAATAAAAATTAAAAAAAAAAAGAAATCACCATTTATTTAAAAAAGGGGAAAGCCAGGATGGCTCAGTAGGTTAAGCACTCACTTTGAAGCGCCGGGGACTGGGGATCAAATCCCGGCCCCGGCCCATGCGGAACCATATGCTGAACTGGGAGCTCCCCCAGTTCAGTTCTCTCTGTCTCAGTCTCTGTATCTCTCTCTCTCTCTGTCAAAAATAAATATAAATAAAAAATATATTTTAAAAAATTATTTTAAATGTGCTTCTTTGTTTCAGGGAACTTTATTTAAAATTGCATTGCTATTCCCAAATGATTTGTCACTATTCATTTAAATGTAACTGTAAATTATATTTAATAATTGTTACTTCCAATTCATTTCTTTTTTTCATTTTGAGTTCTGAGTTCTTCCACTTGATTCTTTTTTTGTTTTTTTTTTAGTATTTATTTTATTGTTGGAGAGAAGTTGAGATGAGAGAGGGATGGGGGTGGGGGAGGGCCAGAGCAGTCTCCATAGCTGTACTCATTATTTGTGATATGGTTTCATTCCACACAGGTGGATGTGAAGATGCACAGGGCGGGAACTGAACCGGGGGCCTCCTATATGGGAGGCTAGAACCTTCATTGCCATGCCATCCCAGCAGTTAGCAGTTCAGTATATGTGTTCACATAGACCAGGGCTGAGATTCGATTCCTGGACCTCGTGGTTGAAAAGCAAGTGCTCAACCTCTTCAGCTATTCCAGCGTCCCCTTGATTGTTTCTATTTCTTTCTTTCTTTTTTAATGGTTTAAGTTCTTCAGAATTTTCTTCAGATGTGATATATGGGTAGTGATTATTCATCACTGTTTTCCTAAAGAGTTGTATTTGTTTTGGTGCAAGTATTGATTGTGATATCTTTCACTTTCATTTAGGATGGTAAATTATATGCTGGTCCAGTTTTCCTAGCAAGTCCCCTTAGCAAGTGCCTATTATTGTGATATAATTATTAACAGTAGCACTTACACTCTCAATTACAATGTTAAAATATATATATATATACAGTGTATTACCCTATGTAAGGACACACATTCTGAATCCTGAATTATCTGTCTATCTATCTATCTATCTATCTATCTATCTATCTATCATCATCATCTATTATCATCTCTATCACCTCTCTATCTTACTTGGCCTTATATGTTAATACCTTGGACAGATATAGGTTTCTGGGGTTATTATTATTATCTCTCAATCTTTTAAATGTATTAGCTCACTATCTTCTAGCTTATTTTACTTTTGTAGGCTCTTTGATATTTCTTCCTGAAACTTTAAGAAATGTTCCTCTTTATCTTTAAATTTAGACAGATTTATGCCCAGGTACATGTTCTTTTTCTATCACTCATACCAGAAACACAGTGTATCCTTTAAAATGATAAAATCTGGTCTTTCTTAAGCCTAGGGATATTTTTGTTAAATGGTTCTTAAATTAGTATAACCCCTACATCTGTCCTTTTCTTTTTCTGGAAATTCTATTATTGGCATGCTATATCCTTGATCTAACCCTGGAATCTCTTTGGCATCAATATCTCAAATTAAAAATATTTGTTCTGAGCTTTTCTTTATTTCTTCTATGATACCAATTCAGGTCTCAGTAATAGTCAGACATTTTTCAGTTTACTTATTAAATTATTCAGTTGGAAATTATGTTTTGTTAGTGATTTTATCTCCCCAAAAAGTCATTTTTGTGTTTAATTTGAATCTTTTTAACTGTTCATATTACTTTACTGCTCCAGTTGACATTTTACTTCTCCAGCAGCTATATTTTTGTCAACCACCTGATCTTTTGGTTATCTTTCAGCACATGTGAGACTCCTTCAAATATATATATATATATTTTTTTTTTTGGTCAGCTTAATAGAGTCAAGTTCTGGCCTCTATAATTTCCTAATTAATGAGAGCCTCACAAATTATGTTAGTCAATACTTTTTCTAACCTTGTGTGCTGGTAGTATGCAGGAAGTAGCCTAGATTGATGGAATGATCAACAAAAGGATTCTTCCAGATCCTTCTAAACTACACGCTTAGTAAGTCTCTTATCTCTAACCCAAAAGCCAAATCCATCGTCCTCCTGATCACTGACACTGGAAAGGATTACCGGAAACAGAGAGAAAAAAGCAAGCTGACCTTGAAAAAGGGATCTCTGGTCCACTTACTGTTCTTTTTCTTTTTGTTTTTTTTTAAGTTTTATTTTTATTGTTTTTGACAGAAAGAGAGAGATACAAAGACAGAGACAGAGAGAAGGGGGAGGGCCCAGAACAGTCTCCATAGTTCTACATTATTGGTTTTTCCACATACAGGTAGTTTCATTCCACAGGTGGGCACAGGGCTGTGCAGGGCAGGAACTGGGCCGGGGTCTCACCCCAGTGAGAACTGAACTGGGGGCACTCCCCAGTTCAGCATGTGGGTCAGCACAGGCCAGGGCCAGGATTTGATCCTCGGTCCCCGGGGTTGCAAAGTGAGCGCTTAACCCACTGAGTCATCCCTGCTTCCCCACCACTTACTGTTCTTACTTAACAAAAGAAAGAAGCAGAAAAGAATGGTTTAAGCCAACCACATATCTTGAATATTTTTAATTTTCCAAGTAAGTATTTAAAAAATATAATGATGATAATAGCATTAATTTTGCTAATAAAAGCCTGTTTTTTAACACCTACTGTCTACTTAGTAAAGTATTAGTTGTTGATTGGGTATTATTAGCTGAAGGATGTGTTTTTCTGCTCTCCCTGGAATGTAGTACTGACCACCTCCAGACTGTAAAGTCCTAATAGGATGGTACTATCTAACCACCCCTAGAGCTAAAATTTAAATAGCTGGCATAGACACATATCACTTTAACTCTGCTGATGAGTTTTTTTAATTTTGTTTTTTTTTTAACTGAACTGGGGGCCTCACCGCATTCGGGAAGCACACCCCAGTTCAGCATGTGGGTCTGCCTGGGCCGGACCCAGGATTCGATCCTCAGTCCTTGGGGCTTCAAAGTGAGCACTTAACCCACTGAGCCATCCCGGCTTTCCCTGCTGATGAGTTTTAAAGTAAATTTGAGGCATTAACAATTGTGCTGGAAAAAATATAGGATTTGAATAAAGATCCCTTTAGCAAATACTTGCTATATTATTTGATGTTTCAAAAGTTAAATTCTTACAGTCTCAATATATTCATCTGAAAAGAAGGGAACAGAGTAATGCATATTTCATAAGCTTTTAATAAGAATTAATTGAATTTTTGAAAAATGCTTTACAAATGGTAAAGCATTACTTTTAGATTTTGTAAAGGTTAAATGATCCTTAAAGGCATCTGGAAGTAATTTGTAGGCAGAGAAAGGGAATTTTATTAGTCCTACTTTATGCCCAAGATTTTGCTAGTTGCTTTATTGAGAAGATAAAATACATATATGTGTTTTTATGTGTGTGTGTGTATATGTATACACATGCACAAATGCATACATACATACATAAATACATACACACATATATAGCCTATAATCTCTAATGTTGAAACAGAAAACCTACAAACCCTGTATTCTTTGATTCAGTTCTGTCTAATAGAACTCATGCTTCAGCCTATTGCTCCAAGGCCACACACTTATACTGTACTGAATACTACAGGTGATTGTAACACAATGGTAAATATTTGTGTATCGGAACATAGCTAAACGTTAAAAATATACAGTAAACATACAATATAAATGATAAAATATGGTACCATGAATGGTGGTTGCAGGACTGGGCATTGCTCTGGGTAAGTCAGTGAGTGAGTAGTAGGTGATCATGAAGGCCTAGGACATTACAGCACACTACTGTAGACTTTATAAACACTGTACATTTATGTTAAACTAAATTTATTTAAAAATGTTTTTCTTTTAATAAATTAATTTTAGTTTACAGTAGCTTCATAATATAAACTTTATTTTTTCATCTTATATAATAACTTAAAACACAAACACAGCTATACATCGTATTTTCTTTATATCCTTATTCTCTAAGCTTTATTGTTTTTTAATTTTTAATTTTAATTTTTTATTTTCTACTTTTTAAACTCTTCTGTTTAAAACGAGGACACAAACTCACACGTGATCCTAGGCCTACAGAGGGTAAAGATCATCTATATCAGTGTCTTCCAACTCAGCATCTTGTCACACTGGAAGGTCTTCAAAGATAAGAACTCACATGGAGCTGTTTCATCTCTTCATAACAACTCCTTCATCTGGAATATCTCCTGTAGGACCTGCCTGAGGCTCTTCTAGAGGAGGGGTCACTATTTTCAGGAATATGACCAGGGTGGTTTGCTTGGTTTGTTTCTTGTTTCATTATTGATTTGCTTAGAAGCAGGTGATACACCATGAACATTTCTTTCCCTTATTGAAAACCTTTCAGTGTCGATGTTTTCAAACTCTTTAAGGAGGTTGTTGAAGCCTACAAATGCTTCTTCTAAATCCTTCACTGTAAAATTTCTTAAAGGATCTTTTTTTTTTGTTCCCCACTACAGTTTACTTTTCTCTTGCCTCTTCTTTAGTAGTGTGTTCCTTTCCCAGTTTCAATAACTCATTAGTCAATTACTCAGGAAGCACCTATAGGAGCTCCCCAATGTAAGCTTCATTTACATCCAGGTTAAAGTGGTTTTCCATCTCAATCACAACCTTATTGATTTCTGCAACCTCCTCAGCCTTGGCAAATATTCAGAAGTCATGGACAAACCTCTTGAGTGTCTTCTTCCAGATGCCATTCATATACTCCTTGATGATAACACATGAAGTACAAACAAGGTTCTTTATGCAGTCATAGATATTGTAATGCATTGAAAACTGCACCAATGTTTTCCTCAGTTGTAACAATAGCCTGGGAAAAGTCCTCCTCTAAGTAGTGGGCCTCAAAAGCTGCTACACTCCTTGATCTATTGGTTGGATCAAAGAAATAGTGTTTGAAAAAAAAAACACAACTTTGATATTTAGATGAAGATCACCAATAAAAGGAGGATGTTTGGAAGCATTATCAACCATAAGCAAAATCTTGAAAATGGTGGTATTCTACAAACAATACAGTGATGCCTTGGAAGTCAAACTTAATCCGTCTCAGAACCCTGTTTGGGTTCCAAACTGTTTGAGTTCCAAGACAAGTTTTCCCCTTTTAAATAACAGAAACAGGGTTAATCTGTTCCTGAGTTGCACAAACTTAAACTTTCAAAATGATTTTACAATAAATACACTGGATTTAAAGTAAAATATTAATTTTATTAAATTAAGGTAAAATATTAACAAGTAATAATAATATTTAAATAAAATTAAAAAAATAATGATAATGACCCGTGTGGATGCTTTAAGAGATGAAAGAGGAAGAGTCATCTTCCATAATAACTTCAGGTGTCTGCATTCTTTGTCTTTTGATGCCCTTTGCTATGGTACCACTTGTAGAGGGCTTGAGATCACTGGTTGTATTTGCTTTTGAGAACCAACATTCCAAAGTGGTCTGATGTTGGCAACCTTTTCGCACTTTTCTGAGATGTTCAATGATGTTATCATCAAACAACTTAACACCCCTGTCAACTAGGGCTTTATTGGGATGCCACTTCTTAACAGCTGCCTGGGTTTTGCTTCTGAGTTAGAACTTGTAGCCTCTACACACATGACAACACTCTATGAATCCCAGGCCTTTTTTAAAAAGTTTTCAAACCACCCTCTACTGGCTTTAAAGTTCACCTTTTGATCACTAGTACCAGGCATGCTATTCTCTAGAATCTAGATCATTGTATAGAACCTTGGCTTTTTCACAAATGATTGTTTCAGTTATCATATCACCAGCAAGCTATTTCTCATTAATCCAAACTAAGAGGTTTTCCATTTCTTCCATACTTTTAGGTCTTCTAAAGCTTAGTGTTGTATGTAACTCCTTTCACCATATCAGCTGCTTTGATGGCTTCTTTATTTTTCAAAATCATAGAAATAGTCGATTTAGGTATTCCAAACATAACAATGAGATCAGTCACACATCTACCACCTTCATGCTTAGTGATAAGTGCTTCCTTAACCTCAATGGTAGCTCTAATACCTTTCTTCTTACTCTTATTGTTCTCTTTGCACTTTTTAGGTTCCATGGTGAATCAACACTTTTTGTTATATAAAAGAAAAGCAAAATCGGCACACAATTGGCAACAAAAATTACTCAAGATACAGCTTTGGACATCAACTTAAGTAGCCATAGGGGTGGCTGGAAACGTAAGCATAAACTAAAGAGTATAAGAGAGGTAACTATAGCAATGGCTTGGTCATACATTATGATGGGGTAGGGGTTGCTGCCTATACAGTCTCTGTTAGACCAATTTCCCCGCACTTCTCTCAAATTATATGTCACATATACAACAAATGGGCATTCAGATAAAGCTATAGGCCATACAGTTGATACATCCCACGTGAACAACGTTTAGGCATTCGGATTCCAAGGCAGTGTTCAGATTCTGAGGCAAAATTTGCTTGATTTTTTCATTCAAATTCCAAGTTATTCAAGTTTTGAGGCATTCGGACTTCACGGTATCACTGTATTTCTCCATTTCACTGGCATAGCAATTCAGGAGGGCATCTTGGAAGAGAAACTGGGTCATCCATGACTTCTTATTGCTCAAGTAGTTCACTGGCAGTGTGTGCTTAATGATATGCTTGAAGGACCCCTGGGGTTCTTAGTGTGCCATATTAAAGAAGGTTTTTAATTTGTAGTCTACAACATTGCACGCAAGCATGACTGTTATCCTGTCCTTAAAAGCCTTGAAACCTGTCATTGACAGCCTCTTTATGGATAGGAGTTTTTTTCAGGCATCCATTTCCAGAATAAGGCTGTTTTATTCATATTGAATATTTGCTCTAGTAATTGTTTTCCTCTACAATCAGCTTATCTAGAGTTTCCAAAAATTCTTCAGTTGCCCTCACATTGGTACTTGCAGAATCACCACTACTTACACATTCTTTACATAATGAATAGAATTTTTTGAATAATTTAAACTATCCACAGCTAGCAGTAAATTCAACATCATAGTCAGGTTCAGCCTTTTCTTTTAAAATCACATACAAACTTTTTGCTTGGTCATGATTGTCATGGTGCTGACAGGGATATGCTACTGTGTCTGGTTTTCAATCCAGGTCATTAGAAGTTTCACCAGGTCTAATGTAGGTCCTTCCTCAATGTAGCCTCTTATTGGCAACATTGGTAGTAGAGTTTGTATGTGTCAGGGTAATAATGAAAACAGCATAAGATTAAATAAAGCACAGGAGAAAAGGATGCAACCAAGAGACGCAGTAAACATGAGATGTAGGAGGCTGCTGCCAGCATAACACAGCGTACTATTTTATAGCAAACATTTTTTTTACAAGTATAAAGAGTACACTCTATATTGATAATAATTATAGAACAATAAATACATAAACCAGTAAGTCATTTATTTTTTATTACATATAATGTACTGTACATAATTGTTTGTGCTATATTTTTATGACTGGCAACATAGTAGGTTTATTTATACCAGGATCATCACAAACACACAAGTAATGCCTTGCACTACAATATTGTGATAACTACATCACCAGGAGATAAGAATTATTCAGCTCCATTATAATTTTATGGGACCACTGCTGGTATATGTGGTTTGCCCTTTACTGAAAAATTATTATGTGGAGCATGACTTTAATTATGATTCACAATTGTTTGGTGCCTCTCCCTGGAGGAGGATTATAATTTCATGACCCATGGATGACAGAATCAGCCAATTAGATGAGACTAGAAATGACTGAACTTCATTTCAAGCAGAAATTTTAATAGTCAGCACATACTTTCCCTTTGTGACAAGTTCAACAATGTTTTGTACATTTGCTATTTGAGAGGGGCCTGAGGGAAAATAACATAAAGAGGAGCCATAGACCACCCTATGCTGGACACGTAGCATTAGTGATAAATAACTATTGCAGACCACCAGGATTTCAGAGTCATTTGTCACTGCAGTCTCCCTGGACTGTTTTAACTCATTGTTCCCACCCACAATCAGTAATATCATTTGTGTAATAATACATTTAAAATTTCATTGTTACTTTGTTAATCAGAAATATCAAATTCTGTGTCTGACTTTCTTCCTTCAGGCCACATAATGATTGACATTGATTATTTTGTAAAAATAATATGAAGGTTTATATTCTTTTATGTCCACTCTATCAGGAACCAAATTTGATAAGAAGCCAGCAAAGTGGGTTTCTTGTGCCCAATGTAAGAAAGGAGAAGAACTATCCCCGGCAGTAGAAAACTACTAATACTGACCGGAGTAACCCCAGGCATGTCATAATCATTTAATAAATATTTGTGGGAAGAACAGATAAATATGATACCAAGTAATTCAAGTAACAGTGATGTGCAAATTGGTCCTCTTTTCTACTGTATAATTTAGTTCTCTCTATAAATTAATTGTGAACAACACAACTCCAGAATTACAGTAGCTTAGGAAATTAAGTAATTTCTTTACTCACAAATCTCTTGGAAAGCTGGCATAGTCTACTATATGTCCAGTTTAGGTCTGTCCCACATGTTTTTCATTCTGAGACAGTGGCTATTCAGTGAATTTTCTCCTCATGCTGAATAATAGAAATACAAGAGTGTAAGTCAATACTTGGAATTATACCTTGTTTGCATATCTGTGCACATTTTATTATTCCAGACAGGGCACAGAGCCAAGATCAGTGTCCATGAGGAGATGTATTATCCACTTATTCTTCTGGAAGGCACATAATAAAGTGCATGGAAAAGTTGTGCTATAAGGAGACAGTAGATAGTTGTGACAAAAATACTGCCTAGGTTATGTGACAGAGATAACTTTTTTTGAAATAGAAATTTAAAAGCAACATAATAAACATCAGAAAACTCTTCTACAGTACTAATAATTACTTCTGTTGAGAATTTTATAGCCATCTTGAGACTGGTCCACCAAAGAGTGTTTTAAAGTCAATTGTCAGGAAGCTGGGATGGCTCATCAGGTTGAATGCTTGCATTGCAGCCCTGGGGTTCAAGGATCAAGTCCCGGTCCCAGCCTTGGCCTGTGTGGACCCATATGCTGAAAAGGGGTGTGTCCTCAGTTTGGTTTCCATGGGGGTAAACTTCCCATGCAGGAGGCCCCTGGTTCAGCTCCTGCCTAGGGTGTGCTTCTCATATGGGAAGCCCCTGCTTTCAGGGGCATACCTCCCATTTGGGAGGCTTCCTACCCAGTTACCCCTCTGCATGGCCCAGTGTCCACCTATGGAATAAAACTATGTCAAAAACTAATGATGTGCAACTATGAAGACTACTCTGAGCCCTCCCCCTTCTCTCTGTTTCTTTCTGTTTCTTCTTTCTGTCAAAAACAATAAAATATATCTTAAAAAAAATAAAGTCAATTGTAATCCATTGTAATTCTGAAATTGACTAACAAATGACACGGGAATATCTGCTAAGAATAAATGATCTTTTAAAAAACACTAATTTTGGGAAAGCTGGGACGGCTCAGCGGGTTGAGCGCTCGCTTTGAAGCCCAGAGGACCGAGGATCGAATCCCGGCTCCGACCCAGGCGGACCCACATGCTGAACTGGGGAGTTCCCACAGTTTGGTTCTCTAGCTGTCTCTGTCTCTGTCTCTCTCTCTATCTGTCAAAAGTAAAATAAAAATAAATATGCACTGAAGATAAAATAATTACTCTCTATAAAAAATATAAAAAAAAAAACCAAAAAAAAAACCCACTAATTTTAAATTCAAGGAATACTTGTGAACTTTTAAAATGTATTTTGAACAAGACTTTTTAATGATACACATATGAGTATAATTCATATGTTAATGAATGTATATGATGGTGAATTGTATGTGCAAACTTGGCTAGATCGTGGTACTCAGAAATGTCTTCAAACATTAGTCTGGAGGTTTTTGTGAAGGTATTTTTAAAAATTAGTTTGTCCTTTAAATTAGTAAACTTTGAGTAAAGCAGATAACCCTCCAGAATGTGGGTGGGCTTAGCACATTCAGTTAAAGGCCTTAATAGAAAAAGACTGAGGTTCCCCCAAGGAGGATGGAATTTTACCTCCAGATGGTCTTTCAACCTGAGATGCAGAGTTCCCTCCTCATAGTCTCCAGCCTCCTGGCCTGCTCTACAGATTTGGGAACTTGCCAGCCCACACAATTTTGTGTGCCAATTCCTTAAACTCAATCTTCTTATATATACATGCACATATTTTATTGGTGCTATTTCTCTGGAAAACCCCGACTAACACATTAAGTAACATTATTTAGCAGTGGCAGAAAAGGTATGAAGTGGAAGAGAATTATAAACGTTAGAAAATTATAGAACCATTAATGCATGTAAAAGGTCTCTCATTTTAAATATGAATTGTTATCCACTTTTTATTAACTGACAATCATAACTACTAGATAAAGAATGTAGATATAGCGTTATCATTAATTTTACTCTCTGTACCAAATCCATTAAATTATATATATGGCTGTCTGGAAAGTATCCAGTCATGTGACCATTCTTGTTATATTGATAATGGCTGGATTTCTTCCAAACAGCCCTTATACATACACCTCTATTTTTTTAATTATATGACTGGATACTTTCTGAACAACATGTATATATATTGAACTTTTACTATAGTGTTTCTCAGTAAACATGTATGATACCTCTTTTGGCTCCAAACTGAACTCATTGCAAAACCCTCTC
>PVKE010031423.1:0-19032 GCA_004027555.1 Craseonycteris thonglongyai
AAGACAGGCTGGCACTGGCATAAGGGTGGAATACAGATCAATGGAATAGAATTGAGAGTTCAAGTGGGACAAAGACCACATAGATCTATTGTCAAATTTCGAAAAGGGTGACAAGACAGTCAATGGAGAGAGAGAACAGGCTTTTCCACAAATGGTGCCAGACAACTGAATATCCATATGCAAAAGAATAAAGTTGAAACCTTCTCTCACACCACCATGTACAAAAATTTACTCAGTGTAAGAACTAAAACGATAAAACTCTTAGAAGAAAATCCTGTGAGCTTAGATTAGGTAGTGGTTTCTTAAATATGACACCTAAAGTACAAGGCACCAAAAAGAAAATAGATAAATTGGATTTCATCACAATTAAAACTTTTATTCTTAAAAAAGCAACATTACAAAAGTGAAAAGACAAACCAAAGAATGGAAAAAATATGTACTTTCAAATCATTTATCTGACAAGGATCTAGTCAGAATATATAAAGAAGATTTCCAAATCATAGTAAAAATGACAATGCCATTCAAAATAGACACAGATTTGAATGCGAATTTATCCAAAAAGATATACAAATGGCCAATAAACCCATTAAAATATATTAAAAATTGTTAGCCATTAGATAAATACCAATCAAAACCACAGCAAGCTAACTCTTCACATACAGTAGAATGGTTATCATAAAAAAAAAGATGGACAATAACAATTGTTGGTGAAGACATGAAGAAATAGAAGCCCCCATACATTGCTGTTGGGATTGTAGCATAGTGTATATGTTTTGGAAGACATTTTGGTGGTTCTCCAAAAGTTAAACGTAGTGTTACTATAAGAGTCAGCCATTCTACTCTTATATATAGCCAAGAGAACTGAAAACATATGTTCACCCAAACACTTATACATGAACATTATTTATAAGAGCCAAAAAGTGGAAATAACTTAAATGTTCATCAACTAATAAATGGATAAACAAAATATGGTCTGGAATATTATATGGCATACTATGGAATATGTTGGAATACAGTCAACATTATTCATTCATAAAAATCAAGTATTAATACATACTATAATATGGGGAAATCTTCCAAACTTCATCCAAAGTGAAAGATGGTGTAAGAAAAGGACACATATTGTGTGACTCCATTTTTATGGAATATTCAGATGAGGCAAATCCACAGAAACAGAAAGAATAGTCATCTCCAGTGGCTGGGCATGAGGAGAAATTGGAACTGGGAGGTTATCTGAAGGCAGAGGATACAAGGGTGCATAGCTATTTCCCATGGAGGTCCGTATGCCTCTAAGAGCAGAAGACAGTGAAGGCATCGGCTTCCAGTGTCTCTTAGTACTTCCAGCACGATCTGGTCCACACCTAACAGGGGTCTGAGCTCCAGTCGTGGCATGCCTCTCGGTGATTGAAATACCAGTGCTGCCTCTTCCCAATCACCCCGCTCCCCACCTTCCAATCACCAGCTGTGCCCTCACACACTGTCTCTACTGGACTGAGCATCCTGGTGAATCATCATATCTCAGAGGTCCACATCTGAGCTATGGGACACTTCTCTCAGTGGTCTGAGCAGAAGTCATGGATGCCACTCTCAAAGCGGCAAGCACCGGTCCCACAAGGCTTTGATTTTTAATCTTGAACTTCTGGTATCAATGTCTTTTACTTCTTCCATGTAGTTCCCGCAGTCTGAAAGGTGCTGCTTTCTACATTGTTGATCTCTTAATATCAACTTTCCCTCTTAGCTCTTTTGGACTTTCAACACCAATGTAACTAGTTCTCTCTTGTCATTGTCTTCTGTTTGTAATACCTAATGTAATTTCTGCCTTTCTGCTTGGTTTCTGACCTCCATAGCTACAGTGCCTATTTCAACAGATGTTAGCAGCAAATTTGATATGTTTACATTGAATTATAAGCCTAATATTTTTTTGTATTTTTTTTTTGGTTTATTATTTTGGGTAATATTTTGAAAAATGTAACACTTCCAGTTTATTATTTTTAATGTAATAAAAAATTTAAAAATCATAGAAAGTCTTTTTTTTTTTCTCTCTACATTTTAATAATCCCAGAAAGTATTATTTTGGCACTACAATCATGACAAAAAATAAAATGGAAAATGTTTCTTATTCAAAAATATTTTGTTAAATATCACATTCATTTTGTATTTTATCTTGGGGTAAGATAACTTAGGAAATAGTTATTTCTTTCTTACGTCTTGGCCTAAAAATATCTCTTTGATCAGCACCCACCAACTGAATTAGACCATTTAAACTTTCACTTATATATATGTAGGCGACAAGGAATTTAAAAGGAAGAAAACAAGGTATCTATATGACTTACTGGGATATAAACACCATTAAGGAAAACTTTTAAGTTTAAGCGAGAACAGATGGAAGATTTACATGGTATTTTTAGACATAATTCTGACACAAAGCAGAATTAGAGAAATGGTAAACAGGCCAAAAATTGGATCAAAATGTTAAAATTAAAAAATCACATGTACTTTATCAATTTCAGTAGTTCTACAGAAGTAAATAACTTGGTATTAAAAAATGCATACTGTCGTACAATATGCTTATGTATTTATGTATTCCCTCTGTATTTTATTTTATATATATATTTACATATATATATATATGAATTACTCATGTATTCTGTATAATGTTAAGATATGGAGGGAATACATAAAATCTTCAGATTTTAACACTGAGATATTTAATAATAATATTTAATATTAAGATATAGTAAGATTTATTTATATATTTAGATATCTGCAATCATGACCTCCACAGATGGATTAGCAAGTTTTGATGACTTGTGCAAACAGCAAGAAGTAATTAGGAAGACATACAAAGATAGTCAGCACATTAATAGGTTTAGAAAGTTCATATTGGATTTTCTTATATTTACTACATACTCTCATTTTCTGGGACTGGATCAGCTCCTTCAACAGTTACCAATTAACTTCATGTGTAAAATAATCAGACAGCCATGAATACATGCAAAATATCACTCGCCTCACTCTTTTACTTTTTATTTCTAGAATGTTCTGAGCACAATCATTCCATGCCATTTAGTGTTTTTGATAAGTTCATAAATAGGTAATTAATCCTCTTTTAACTATTAAAAAATTGAGCCTTTAGAATCCAAAATAAAACATGACAACCTAAACATTTTCTCTACACTGAATGTAATAAAAGTTTGTGCCTTAAACATAATGAATTGACTTTTTTCTTTTTCTTTTACTTTGAATGAAAAAACAATTCCCCCCACCTAGGGAAAGGTAGCTACTAGTAGAATAATAAGAGATTTTATACTACATTACATGTAACTTGTAGTATTTTTCTCGTCATACAAAATATGACCTCAACTGATTCATGATATTATCATGAAACAGAAGAAATATGACACGAGAGGTTTCTTGAACATTATCAGTATCTCAAAGACCCTGAGAGTGAAATGGAGTAATTCCTGGGTACTGCTATAGCTATAAAATCAGGACAGTATTTCAAAATTAATTTGGCATTCACTTCTTAAAATTTCCTGCTTAGAATCTGAACAAGGTACAGTTTCAAAACAGGTGAAATAAATTCTGTCAAAAATTCCCAGGTAAATATCTGCATTTTATGAAAATGTTAAAGACAAAATTATATATCAATATCAAAGTAATCTGGAACATTCATAATGACTGATAAATTTTTATAATCAAAAGCAGGTAGTTCACTAGAGTAATCAGCTATAACTCAGGTAAAATATACATTGTCTTGATGTTTCTTGTAATTGCTTTACCTGTCAACTGTTCACTAACTATAGAGAAGGGTCACAATTTGAGAAAACCCACAGTGTCTACCAACTGTTTACAATATGAGGAGTGAATTGTGGAACACAAGCAGCAATGAGATGTGGTGATTATCTGGCTAATTGTATCAATGTAGTCTGCAGACAGTAATTCAGAAGAGGAAATAACCTTTAGGATTTCATATGTTGAATTTGTCTCTCTATTGATCAAATTAATTGGATGATTTCCAAATCTCCACTTTACTGAGTATTTTATTGACATAACCTTTGACCGAGAAGCATATAGATTTCAGAATGTCTTTTTTTATAGACAGAAAATCAATTTGGTTATTTGAATAAATAGAATTGTTGAACAAAATATTTGGCTGAGCAATTAAAGGATATCTATTGTCATTATTTGGTGGTTGTGAAGCAGGGAACAGGCACTGAATGTGGAGAACAAAAGAGATAGCAGATTTTTGACACTGGCGGTCCTATGAAGAAAAGATGGGAAAGCAGAAGAAACTAATATGATAATTTTGAGTGTACACAGGAGTGTTGTATTATGAAAACTGAGTAGACTTTTGATGTATCTGATAATTTTTTAAACAAAATTCAATCACAGATAGACAAAACAAATTTTATACTCGTAAAGAAACATTTTCTTGAAAAGACAGTAAGTTGTCTAAAATATTTCTCTGAGTCAGTGTTGACTTCTTGAAAATTGGTCATTAAAAACCAGACATTATGGGTTGGAACACAGTTTACCCTTTTTAAAGATTTATTTTTATTGTTTTTGACAGAGAGAGAGAGAGAGAGAGAGAGAGAGAGAGAGAGAGAGATACAAAGACAGAGAGAGAGAACTGAACTGGGGGCACTCCCCACTTCAGCATATCGGTCCACACAGGCCGGGGCCAGGATTCGATCCTCGGTCCCCAGGGCTGCAAAGTGAGCGCTTAACCCACTGAGCCATCCCGGCCTCCCACAGTTTACCCTTTACCAACCTTTTGTGCTTCAATTTCTTCTTTTGGAAAATTTGGAAAATAACAGTACTTCCCCATAAGGCTATTGAGAGGATATAATATTAACATACAATGAAGTAAATTAATACATAGCAATAAAGACTTCAGAGAAGTAAATGTGCAATAAATTTGAGTGGTTATTATGTTTTCATCTTGAAAGACCAAATATATACTTCAATTTCTAATAAATTATAATATCCTAAAAGCAACTTCCTAGAAAATAATTTTAAACTGCAAATGTTTATTTGATGGTTTTGACATTTCAATATTAATTTCTTTTCATTGATTAGAATATTATACTAATGGCTGTCCCAATTAATAGTTCGATAACATGTGAGAGCAAATGTATAAAAAATAATAAAACCACTTATATTTAACTTTCATTCTCACAGCCCATGAAGTTATACTGCACACAGATAACAACTATTAACGTATAACCTTATGCAAAGGCCTAACTTTACTCCGTATATTTAAAGGTTGTCTAAAAAGATTTATTGAATTTTCTGATTATTTCTACTCTTGTCAGATACGTTTTGACTATATTTGATTTCAATTTTAAAAAAGAATAAGTTAAATGTAATATTTTCAGAAAAATCTGGAAATACTTGCTTCTGAATGTAATCTGAGCATTCTTAGAGTCCACAATTTAAACATTCATATAAATATGAACATTTATTTGAAAGCTTGGTTGATTAAGAGCAACAACAACAAAACTAAGCCTATGCTATTAAATTCTATGTCGCCTCAAAAATATAAGCATAGTTGTTCTAATGATATTTCTTTTGGATACTGATAGCTTATATTTTCATGTAATTCTTTCAAAATGACCATATGTGCATATAATATAAACTGCTATTTAGTAATGTGATTTTGCATAATTAAGTTATCATGACTTGATTCTTTCAACAGAGAAATAAAAGCATAGCTACACTCGATAACAGATTATCAAACTGTATTAAATTGTGCCTCCAAATAGGGACAGAAGCATCACTATGTGTACATTTTTATTACAGCAAAAGGAAATCCACAATACAATCTCTTGAGTTCAATTATAAAACCCATATGCTTGAGGGAAGGCATGGTAAAAACATGCAACTTCATTACACATTAGAGGCACTACAAATTCCAGCTTTGATTCAAGAAACACTCAGATTGCTAATGTGGCGTATACTGCTAAAAAGCTAATATCATGGCTGTGTGGAGTAATGGGCAAGTGGAAACATCTGTATTTTCTCTGCTTTAAGAACACAGCCTTTTAATCCATGGACATTTCAGTGTGGAGGATAAAGATTGTAGTAACAAGAAATGCTTATATTATGCTACCTAGTGAAGAATGATAGCAAAGCAAAAACACACGAGGCTATTGAAATTAAACAAGTTATAGCTTAATCACTATTGCCAATGAAAACTTACTCTTCAAGTCATGAACTATCCTTGCTTTCCTTTTTAGAATAAATTAAAGATAGAGATGAACATCTCTACAAAAATGACTACTAAATGATGAGAATAGCTTCATGTTCTGCAAAAGAAAAATAAAGCAAAGTCCACAAAATTTGGGGGCTTATAAATCTGAAGACTTAGGAATATATAACCAGATAGGTTAAGATAAAAATGTATTTTAAGGAGATTACAGGATGGTTCAGTGGGTTAAGTGCTCACCTTGCAGCCCTGGTGTCCGAGGATTGAGTTCTGGCCCCAGCCTCTGTGGACCCATATGCTGAACTGTGGTGTGCCTCCCATGTGGGAGGCCCCCGGCCACGTTCCCACCCTGCAAAGTTTTCCCCCACCCCAATCACCTGCGTGGAATGAAACCATGTCAAAAACTGATGACCCACAACTGTGGAGACTACTATAGGCCCTCCCCGTGCTCTCTGTCTCTCTCTCTGTCAAAAACAATAAACTCTTTAAAAAATGTATTTTAATTGTACACAATGGTAACTAAGTGCGTAATTCTTAGAAATTAGTTTATACTTTAAAGATGTGTATTGGTTGGTTCTGGTACTTAAAAGCTATTTTGAAAAACAAATGTTTTAACCTTATAGCATTTCCAGAGGAAGCTCCTATCACTGAGGAATCAACTACATATTGAAACCCGAGAAGGCAAAATTCTAGCTCAATCATCTGGCTTTGGAAACTAAAAAAGTTAAAATTCTCATTTGCCTGTGTAGAAAGTAGAAACATACTATCTCATAGAGCCATTGAGACTTAGTGATATACAGAAATTATTTTGAATTCATTAAAATTATTTTTATACATGGCAAGTATTATTTTATATTATTGTATACCCGTTCTTTAAGACAGAATGTGATGGACAGACTTTGATATAGTCCCATGATCCCTATCTCCTGATGTTTCTTCCTTTGTGTAATCTCCTCTTTATTATGAACAACACTTGTAACTTGATTCTAACAAGTGCAATGCAGCAAAGATAATGGAATGTACTCAGTTGTAGTTGAGTACGTTCTCCATTGCTGGCTTTGAAGAAGGTGGCTGCCATGAATCCTACAGTTACAAGTGAATGAACTCTGCCCATAACCTGAAGGTATCTGGAAGTGGATCTTTTCCAGGTTGAGACTCTAATGAAAACTCAATCCTTGGTAATGCTGACTGCAGCCTTTGGAGACCCAAACAGAGGACTCAGTTATACTATGTCCATTCCTGATCCATGGAAACTGTGAGATACTTAATGTGTATTGTTTTATGCTAAGTTTGTGCTTGTCTGTAACATCGCAATAGGAAACTGATATGCAGACATTGTACACCTTTGTAAAAGCACATAAAGCACATTTATGTAGTCACTTATTTAGGTTAGTGTGATAAATTTATGCAGCTTACAACCCCTTTACTTGTACAGTCAAGTTTTACTATCCAACCCAGAGTAGGCATGTTCCAGATGCCCACTATGCCAACTCACTCAGCAGTGTAATTGCAGGGAGAAGAGTTAGAAAATTTAGGATGCCCAGCACCATGCATAGAGGAGAAATAAGGTTTGAAATGTATGAAGCAAAACTTAACCCGTGGAAAGTTCATTAAAATCTTATAGCTCATATTTGCAATAAACCTGGCAGAATATTTCCAATACTTGACAATAATCCTAGCAATCACTAATAAGTTGTGAAGCTACAAGTAAATTTTGTAAAATAAAAATACTAAGTTTTTTGATCAACCATTCTAGAAGAGAAGCTAAATTATCTTGCTATTCTCATTAAAGAAAATAACATATCAAGATCATTTTTATATGAAGAGGTAGTAAAAGAATATTCAGCTGATCCTATAAGAAAATTACAAAAGAATTATTATTTTCCATGGTTGATATTGGTGGCATTTTTGAGGTGTTAATATTTGAAATTTTTGCAATTTATTTTTTATTCTAAATAAAACTTTTTACTTTCATATCTAATATTAAATTCATAGTTAAAAAATATTTTTCTTAAATAAAGTGGCCAAAATTGCATAAGCTTCAAGTCTCACAAAACCTAGATTCACTTTTGCATGCCAACCAAGAGAAATGATATTTTAAAATGCTGCTTGCAGCTATGGTAAGATGAAGGTTGATTAGGGTCCATTAGTTTGGCAGCATAAAATTATTGCCGATTTTTTTCTTTATGTGTTAATTGCTAATTTTGACAAGAATTATTTCAGAGTGCTGTGGGCAGAAAACAGAGGAGGGGATTTGAGAGTGAATGAGAAGTGCTATAGATTGGTTACAGTGGTTCTTGACAAATGCTGTGAAATTTGGCAGTCAGATTTGGCAAATAGATGGTGGCAGATGGAGGGGAATGTGGGGCCACAAGAGTTTTATTTTTTAATAGAAGCAGCTTTGTATGTAATACTCCAATAGGAAGAGAGATATTTACAATTTTAGCAGTACAACGGTAACGGCATGTGGTAGCCATCCTCCAAGGCAACTCCCAGCATCCCACTTCTTGGCATTCAGAACCTTGTATGAACCATCCCACTTGTATCAGGATTGGTCTACGTGACTGAGAAGGACAAATCTCAGTTCTCCTCCTGTGTTTCTGCTTTACTCTCACACTACTGCAACACTTTTGAAACCAGATGTGTGTTGGGTTTTCCCCCACACCAAGCAAAACTTTGAGATGTCAGGTGGATGTCCTACAATTTAACTGGACTCTGACACTATCTACCTGGAGATGAATCAGATTCCATGGGGTAAGGGCTCAGTCCTGCTAACCTGTAAGAGACCTTGACCCAGATTCACCCAGCTAAGCCACTCTTGGATTCTGGACCCTCAGAAACTGTGAAATAATAAGTTTGTTGTTTTTGTTGTTATGCTCCAAAAGAATTAGTCATGCAGCAACAGATAATTAATCCACCCCAGGAGAAAAGTCCTTGAGAAGACAAAGCCAGAAATGGTACAAGTGGATAGATTGCCTATTAAGAGAGATAAGGGTGTGCCTATCTTTTTAACAGGAGAGAAATACAACATATAGGTACAAGTGCATACTGAATTTGTAGATATGTTTGCTTAATTATTAGGAAATTTTAATTATATTGACTTTTTTCCTCAATTTATTATGAGGCAAGATTTTTTTTCAAAGACTTTATTTTATTGTTTGAGAGAAGGTGAGAGAGAGAGAAGGTGGGAGAGCCCAGAGCCATTCCCATAGTTGTACATCATTAGTTGTGACATGGTTTCATTCTACACAGGTGGATGTGGGGCCGAGAGAGGTAGGAACTAAACTGGGGGCTGAGGTGAGAACCTTCACAGCCATCTCAGTGGTTACTAGTTGCACCACAGTTAGGCATATGGGTTTGCATGGGCCAGGGCAGGGAACCGAACCCTGGACATCACGATTGCAAGGCAAGAGCTCAACCACTGAGCTATCCCAGCCAACATCCCCCTGTGAGGTAAGATTTTATGTTGTGAGTAATGCAAAGGGGAGATGAAAATGATGAGAAGCTTAAGAACTGTACAGAGGAATTATGAAATAGTCACCTTGGAGATCGTGAAAGAAAACTTAGGGAAATATAACACAATAAGGGTTAGGATTGATTTCCATTTGAGGTTTGTGTGTTGTATTTAAAGTGAATTTAGTCAACAAATTGTATGACTTTTCTCTAGCAATATTTAGTTGCTTTTGTTCAAACATAGAGGAAACAGATATATGGATTTAACCAGCGCCAGTATTTGCTAACTGCCATGGAAGCCAGGAAATTGGGGGTATTTGCAAAGGATTACAATGGTGGCCCCTGAAATCCCATTCAAAGAAGAGAGAAAACTGGGGGTTGTCAGCAGTGAAAAAGCAGTGACATTGTTAATGAATTAGAGCTCTTGCCCAAGAATGGTTGCACAAGATAGTAATTGAGTAAAGTGGTGAAATGAGCCAAGCTATAAAGAGATGGTTCAGTCAAAGACAGAAATGTAGAATGTGGTAACGCAATGTGTAGCTGAGGTGAGGTGGAAGTGTATTTAGGTTGGCCAGAAGAGGCTAACTAGTGGCATTAAGTAAATAAGTTTAAGAGAAAAAAAAAAAAAAAAGCAAAACAAGTTATTGAGCTGAGTATGCTTGCAGAAAACGTGGGAGGATGGACATTACTCAAACACAAGAGCGAGAGAGCCAAGGCTATTGTAGTGCTCTGAGGAAATGTAGTTTTAGTTCTCAGTGGGGCCAAGTCATATATAAAATGTTTCTTGTTATCTTGGCAGTGGAAACCAAACCTTATTTTAATGAACTTTTACTGAGGGAAACTCACAGGCAATGGAGTATAGTCACTGCAGAAAAGGCTACATATTACTTCCTTAATTTTACTTAGGGTGGCAGCTCACACAGCTGTTGGGACACAAGGAACCATGTAAGAAAAGGAAAGAATCTGAATGATACATTCAGGAGTTATTTCAAGCTTGTGTACTTGAGAGTTCTGAGGGTGCTGAAGAGACCTTTTTTTTTTTTTTTTTTTTTTTAACTTTAAGTTAGTGTCATTCCTCTCCACAGTAACCCTGAGCCCAGGGTAAATTTGCTGAGGTTGAACAACCTACCAACCAGATAATTAGATTATTCTCCTGACCTCTACCATCTCCCACAAAGTTTAGGCTCCCCTAGAGAGGGGAGTAAAAATGGTGGTCAACACCATAAAGTAGCACTTGGTTAAGCTCATCATTGGTACTTAAAATTCTATGGGATAATTCAATTAATGTAAGTGTTGATTGGCGTTAGAGCAATGATTCTCATTCTCATTGAGAATGCACCAGTGTCTAAGGAGAAAGATATGTGTAAACACATATTGAATTGCACAATATCATTTAAAAACACACATATTGAATCTCAAAATATGATTTTATAGTTAGAAACTTAAAATATATTTACTTTTATTATAAAGTATTTGTCATGCAAAAATTATAAAAATAATATAACAAATAACCATGTACGCATTACCCACTTAAGAATTAGGGATATCAAATATAATTGAAACTGTCTTCCTGATGAACCCAATTACTTCCTTCCCAGAAGTAGCAGTTTTCCTATTCTTATTTGTTATCCTCCCAGCCCTTTTTGTAAGTTTTGAATTCGTGTCCTATCCACAAACAAAATATTCTGTTGTCTCACATGTTCTTAAACTATGTAAATAACTTCAGATAGTGTGCATCATTCTGCAACTTACTTTTGTTGCTTTCATTATCATGCTTCTAGATGTATTCACATTGCTACACGTAGCTCTGGTTCATTCATTTTGATTGATGAATAGTATTCCACTGTCCACATCTATCACAGTTTATGTAAACGCTCCTCCGCTGATGAACATTTAAGTTATTCACAGTTTTTCCACATTACTAGCAATGCTACAGTGAACATTTTAAGAATGGGTGCACATATATGACAGTGAAATTGCCAGGTCCTAGAGAATGCATACCTTCAAATTTCTGATATTTTGATAAATTACTCTCTATGGGGCTTGCACAAGTTTTTCCTCCCCTCCACCAAGCAATTTATTACAGTCTCTATTGCCTGACATCCTCTTCAATACGTTCAAAATTATAGTCTGATGGTTGTGAAATGGGATCTCATTCTTTTAATTTGAAGTTCCCTGACAACATGTAGTTTTAATAAATACAAACTCCAGAAAGTAAGACTCGGGAAACTTTTTGGCTGATAGGGTAATTCAATAGGCTGTGTCTGAGATTCTTGTCGAGTGGGTGAAGATGACATGCCCCCCTAGGGGGATGTATAGGACCTCCTGAGGTAGGACATCAGGTATTAATACTTTCATCATCTAAAGGTGGCTTGGTTTTAAAGAGGGCATGCTGGGTATAGGAAGCAAGGCCAATCGAAGCTGTATTGGTTCTATTACTATAAGATTAAAGAAGGCAAGGTTAATGCATAAAACAACAGAGTGATTTGAGATGAAAAGGAGAGAATGAGAAAAGGAGCTTAAGGATATTATCTCTATGTCCTTTAAAATTTCCCTGTTTGAATCTTATTTTCTTGGTTTACCATTTAAGTCCCAAGGGTCTCCAATTATGTTCTACTTAGAGCAGATGGCTTGTTGATAATACTCACAGAACCATAGAGTTATAGAATGAGTAGGAATCTTAGAAACAGTTTTATTTTATACACAAGAAAATTGAAGTACAAATAGAAATTACACACTCATGATTAAAAGGTTTTAATGAAATGATTGAAGACAGAGACAATGGGGGCCCTTTGCTTACTGGTCCATGCTTCCTGAGGTGTTTGCCCGGTTAACAATATAGATGAATGATTCCCTTTCTAAGACAAAACTGTGAGAGGGAGCTTGAGAACATAAGCTTGGGAACAAAGAGGCCTAGGCATGACCCCAGCTCAGCAAGTGTTAAATGTGTGATCTTGATGAAGTAATTAATGTCTTTAGCCCCAGTTTATTTATTTTTTAAGGCTTTAAAAAAAATTGCTTAAGAGAAGGTAAGAGAGAGAGAGAAGGGAGGAAGGCCCAGAGCAATCTCCATAATCGTACATCATTAGTTATGACATGGTTTCATTCCACACAGGTGGATGTGGGGTCATGAGGGGCAGGAACCAAACTGGGGGCCTCCTGCATGGGAGGCAAGAACCTTTGCTGTTGAGCCATCCAGGTGGTTATCACCTGTGCAACAGTTCAGCATATGGGTTTACATGGGCCGGGGCCAGGATTCAATCCCCAGATCTTGTGATTGCAAGGCAAATGATCAACCTGTTGAGCTATCCTGGCATCCCTGGTTTATTTATGTAATGAGGGAAGTTTTAATTCTATTTTTTCTTGTACTGACACTAAAAAGAGATTGTATTGTAGTCTCAGGTTGATATGAAGCAATTAATAAATAGTAAATATTATATTTTTATGTTAACACCTGAATGTTTGAGACACAAATTAGTTAAATGTTCTGATTCAAACTGCCAATGGAACAAAAGTAATGCTTTACTGAAACAAAAGGAATGTTTTGCTGGAACTAATAAGATTAGCAACAGTTGGTCTGTCTCTGTCACAACACAACATGAATGCTTTTGACTATATTTTTATATAAGTTTAAAGATTTTTTAAATTGCAATGCTTTGAAATTTTCCTTACTTGCTCAGTTATCTCTTTCTTTTTATATTGTTAAATTTATTAAGATGGCATTGGCTAGTAAAAATTATATAGTTTCCAGGTGTACAAGTCTACAGTACATTGTCTATGTATTGCATTGTGTGCTCACCACTCAGAGTCAGTTCTTTTTCCATCACCATATATGTCTCTTTTTTAATGACACTGTCTATATAATACTTCAGAATCTTCACAGAAAATGAAAGCAGAATAGTTTGTCTCCTTATTTTTCTAGATTATGTCTTTCTGGTTGAATGGACAAGACAAATTCATCTATTTCTTTTCTGCTTGCATCTTTTATTTTCAAATTCTAAATACACTCACTTCAAATGCTTCCATTATTTTTATTTATTTATTTATTTTTTTTTTTAAATATATTTTTATTTATTTATTTATTTATTTTTGACAGGGAGAGAGAGAGATACAGAGACAGAGACAGAGAGAGAACTTAACTAGGGGAGCTCCCAGTTCAGCATACGGTTCCTCACGGGCCGGGGCCGGGATTCGATCCCCGGTCCCAGGCGCTGCAAAGTGAGCGCCTAACCCACTGAGCCATCCCGGCTTCCCCATAATGCTTCCATTATTTTGAAGAGAAAGCTGTGGTCATTTAAAAAATAATTATGAGTCTTTTACTTGGGTATCTCATCTATTTTACCCATCTTTCCCTTCGTGATAACATACCTTAAATTTAAATACCGGTAATCGATTTTACCACTATTTTCTCTTGCTTTTAAGTCTGTTTGCCAGCTTCCACTTGAAGCTGGCTGAATGAGTACCTATGTAAACACAAATTTACCTTTTCTCTTTACTAAAATCCTAGTGAAAAAAAAAAGAATAAACTTATAGTAGTACAGAAAATGAATTTACATTGGTAGACAATAATATTGAGGAAATTGTACCATTTCTAAAACTGACAAATGAGATTTTTTTCTTTTTTTTTTTAACTTAACCCAAAAATGTCAAAGAACTGCTCACATCATATAAATATAACACAAAGCAGCAGAAATGGTGAGTTTTTCTGGAAAGGCCTGAGTCAGAGTTATGACTAGGGTGAGGTGAATAAGAAGAGTAAGGTTCCAGCCTTGAAAGCAAAATATGAGGGAATGCCAAAAAAAGCAGTAATTAAGCTAAATAATATTTTATTTTATTTATTTTTTAATTGTTAAATTTATTGGGGTGACATTGGTTGGTAAAAATTACACAGGTGTACAATTCTACATGACATCCTCTACGCATTGCATTAGTGCTCAACACCCAGAGTCAACTCTCTTTCCATCACCATATATTTGATGCCCCCTCCCTACTCCTCCAACCCCCTCCCCTCCTTATCCTCAAAACACATGGACACAGTGTTTTGATATATTTTTGCATTACTTTTGATTATTTTAAAATATTGCACTAAAATATTATTTACCTTGATTACCAAGTGTTTTAGAAACTACTTAAATTTTGAGCCTCAGGCAATAGCCTCATTAAGCTTCTGATGTCTCACCTTAGTCTTGGCTTATATCTGAAGGAACCTTCAGATCAGAGGCAGTCTTTGGGTATTATATAAGGGACTGTGAATCATTCAGCCAGAACTGACTCTTAAAGCACAGTCTCTGGTCTATATTCTCAGGATAAAGTGGGACAGATAAGTTATTTAAGTTATATGGCAAATTTTCCATGGGGAATTTACAGAATGAGCTTTGAGGTTAAAGAGAGAAACAAAACAGGAGTCTAAATAACTTTTACTATATAAAAATTGCCAGTGTGCTGAAGATAAAACTTCTACATACCTTAAAATAAAATCAACTGAACAATATATTCACTGCTCTTACAAGCCAGGGCCATTCTTAGCTGTTTGCTATTGATTATCTGCTACAGTCAGATGACCTGTAAACAGAACCCACATTCCTTGTCTGAGAAACAATGATTTACTTAAACAGAGGAAGAGCTCATTAATCCTGTAATATAGATCAATCACCAGGAACACGAGAAAAGCCAACGTAGGATAAAGATATACCTAAACTAAAAAAGAAAAAAAGACAAAAAGGATAAATTCTGACCTGAAAAGGTAAAGTTGACACCAGAAATAGAAGAAAACTTTAAAATAGGTGTTCAGAGGGATTTGTACAAGTTGATCTTGTCTTAGAACAATAAGGTACAGTTAAAATAACAAACTAGGGGGTGCTGGGATGGTTCAGTGGGTTGAGTGCTCGCTTTGCGGCCCTGGGGTTCAAGGACAGAATCCTAGCCCTGGCCTGTGCAGACCCATATGCTGAACTGGGGTGTGCCACCAGTTTGGTTCTCGCCGGGCACATTTCCCATGCGGGAGGCCTCTGGCCCAGTTTCTGCTCTGCACAGTCTTGCGCCCACCTGTGGAATGAAACTATATCAAAAACTAATGATAGACAACTATGGAGATTGTTCTAGGCTTTCCCCACTCTCTCTGTTTCTGTCTCTCTGTCAAAACAATAAAAATGCATCTTAAAAAAAAAAAAATAAACTCTGTCATCATTTCCAATTATTCTCTACCTTCTTTGTTGCCACGTGACTTGAAATACCATCTTATAGGAGGAGCATGTGTCACAACACCTTTAATATCAGGGACATGTGACATGCTTTGGCCAATAAAAAGTGAGCAGACATGAACTATACCATATCTAATCAGAAGTTCTCAGGGTCTTGAGTGCCTTAGTTCTTTTTATTTTATTTTTTCCGTTTGCCAAAATAATGGTATGTCTTAAAAAAGGACTGCTCCTTCAGTCTAGATTCTGGACTGAAGATATTATATGTAGTAGAGCCACAGTCAACTTGCAACCTTCACAGATGCCATGAAACACAAGAGAGAAGTAAGCTTTTGTGGTAAACCACTTGAGGTTTGAAGGTTATTCGTCATCAAAGCAAAGGTGACTAATACAGTTAACTGACTGATTTTGATTTTATTAGGAAACTTTATCCAAAATCTTTTTGTGACTAATATACAATTACTAGCATAATATTAATAAGGTTAGAATTATAATACTTACATATTTGAAAAAATAAGAACCAAGTAAAATGTGACTAACTAAACCATTATCAGGATAGAGAAAGGTAAACAAGCAAAATAATAACAGAAAACAAAATAGGAGAAAAATATAACAAAGTAGTAAAAATAGGTACAAATATTTTAGCAATTAGTTTTAATATAATACAGTAAAATTTCTTAGTAAAAGACAAATAATTTCAGTTGAATAATTGCTATTAAGAAATAAAAAATAAAATCTGTCTGAGATTTTAACTCTCAGGATTCAAATTAAATTTTAGTGATCATTTAAAGATACTTATGCAGCATAGGAGTGTTTTAAAAAGTACTCAACATTAGTCATTTCCATTACTCCTATTTATCTTCTTAAGACAAAAAAATATATGTACAAATACATATGTACATGCATACATATCCTGGAAGACCTCTGAAGATAAAAATTTTTCCCTGTATTAATTATTTTGTATTATACACCTGCATATGCTAACTAAGATAATCCTCTCAGAGATATTAAGAAGTGAAGAAGTAACAAGTACCTCATCCTAGTTAAAGGCAGAATTACTCTCCTCCACTACCTTACCCTGACAAAAACAAACAAATAAACAAACAAACTAAAAAACTAACATACAAACAAAAACCCTCATACAAATGAAAAATGGATCCTTATTCTTGTGGCAAAACAAAACAAACAAAACTAAGGAAAATATATTAAAAACATTTTTGGTCAATAGTTTCCCAACCTGTACTCATATTTAGAGTGGCTACATAGGTCCCAGCATAATTACTAATAGCAAGCTCTTTTGCTCTCAAAGTTTCTCTGGCTTGGTTGGCAAATTTATACTCTGCATGTACTAACCTTATTATGATTTATTAGTATATATAATAATTGGGAATATTACTATGGAAATTATAGGTAGAGAGTTTTACTCTTTTTCATAATACTGTGCTATAGAATCCCAGGAGATTGAGGGAAGAAAATGGTAGATACACAAAATGAGTCATTAATTGCCATGTAATCTACATCCATTACCATCATTAAGTTTACGTTTCAGTTTAGTCATCTGTAAAGTAGAGACAATGCAAAATTTTAGTAACTTCATAATATTCTTGGATAATATGACATAGGACCATGTTGAGTATTATAAAGTGCTTTAAACATTGTCAATACTTTTTTTTTTTTAATTGCTTCTCCACCCTTTGGTTAAGATCAAATGCAATACTTTTTTTATTTAGAGTGCTTAGCATTGTCTTTTTTCTCTTTGAAAACTGTGTGTGTAGATTCATGAAGTTCATAATGTCTCAAGGCAATAATGGCATTTGAGTAGTATAACAATATCTTTAAAACAAATTTTTGAGATTAATTCACTTTTATATTAGGAAGAATTATGTGATATTAATTCCTCTGATTTCCTTAAGTACTTTTATGTATATGCAACCTAAAGAAAAGTCTAAAAGACCACTTTACCCCTTGAAGTCCATTTCTCCCCACATGAAAATGGCCCCCAAATTGTTCAAAGTGTAGTTGGAAACAAAAGACACCCAGGGAAATTTCTCTGATTTTCCTAGAAATGAATTCATTGCTAATTCAATGAATTTTTATTTTAATGAACTATACCTTCTTCATTAATGAATTTTAAATGAGAAAGATGCAATAAAAGTATGAGTAGCAATTATAATCAGATTTTAGTTTTCATCTTCTTACCATGACTAGTCTCCAAGGTTTTAAATTAGTTGTCAAAATTATTATAGCCTAACTTTCACTTACTACAATAGCATGGCTCTCTATATTTAATGAACAGCCTGTTTTAACAAGATTTTTTAATTACTTCTTAAACCTAGAACCTTCACACCTGAGTTGAGAGTTGATTCTGCTGGCTCTGTCTTTGGCAAAATCATCTCTTTTTCTGTTTCTTAAAAAAAGGGGGAGGTTGGTGAGAGAATAGCAGGGTGGGGCAGTAGTGAGGGGTCATCAAATATATGGTGATGGAAAGAGAACTGACGCTGGTTGGTGAGCACATAATGCGATACATAGACAATGTCATGTAGAATTGTACATCTGGAACCTGGGTAATTTTTACCAACCAATGTCACCCCAATAAAATGAACAATTAAAGAATTAAAAAAATAAAAACATAATTTCTTTAGCTTTGTTTTATACTGAGTAATTCTAGGAGAAAGTTCATAGGGAATCAATAGGTACAGATGAGGCATGCTTGCCTTGTCCTTGACCCTGAATAATCCACAGGTTGTAGTAGTTCCCAAATACTTTGTATTATATAAATAATTATGCTACTTTTTCAACAGGATTTTGAATTTACAACAATGCACTTAGAAAAAATGTAGCAATTGCTGCCACTGTGTGAAACAACAGGGCAAGCCATTGACATTAATAAAATTCCCTGAATTAACCATCTTGATTGTTAGAAATACAGTGATCCCTCGTTTTTCGCAGTTAATAGGGACCAGAACCTTCCACGAAAGCTGAAAAACCGCGAAGTAGGATTTGCCCCTAGGAATTTTCGTGTATGCGGGTACAAGAATGTTTTAAATATGTAAACAGTATTCATACTTTACTCATTTAAGACAAAAATGACAACAGTATACGTATTTACTTAAACGTGTCAGTGCTAATGAATAAGGTGAATGACAAAACCTTATACAGTAATAAACATGA
>PVKE010031424.1:0-19031 GCA_004027555.1 Craseonycteris thonglongyai
GCAGGGATGAGCAGAGCGGCAGGGATGAGCAGAGCGGCAGGGATGAGCAGAGCCGCAGGGATGAGCAGAGCCGCAGGGATGAGCAGAGCCGCAGGGATGAGCAGAGCCGCAGGGATGAGCAGAGCCGGTCAGAATTCAGAGCACAGCGTATGGGGGGAGGGGGAGTCCTGAGGACCGAAGGGAAGAAGGGCATCTAAGCGGAGGTGAGGAGCTTCCTTCGTTGGGGGAGAGACTTGGACGCAGAGAGAAAGAGAGCAGGTGTCGTGAAACTCCTGGAACCCTGATGTTTTCCCATTTCCAGGCAACCTTACAACAAACAGTCCCGTTTTTCTCTTGAGACCACAGGAGTGAGGCTCTGCTATTTGCAAACAACACATATACACAGTTCTCTCTCTCTCTCTTTTTCTCTCTCTCTCTCTCTCACACACACACACACACCGAATCAAGTACATTAACAGCCCTACTTCACTTAACAAATCCTTATTTTTCGGGTGCTGTTAGGGAAGATGGGGACCCAAAGTGATCGAGAAGCACCCTCTCTGTCCCTGAACCACGGGGTCAGCAGGACAGAGGATACAGGGAGGACTCATGTGGAGATAAGGGACAATCTACTACGGAAATGTCAAAGCTCAGGGATGTATAAAACTAGGTCAAGCGAGTGGCCTTTGTGGGGATTACGAGTTCCCCTGCTGGTAGTTCCCATTTTCTAGAAGACACAAAGCATTGGCCATGCTCGCAAAACATGAGACAGGACAGAGTCTTCCTTTTCTTTCACTTCCTGGCGTCGAACTCTGTGTGCCTCGCGTTTGCTCACTTAACCCTGGCACCAGCCCCGGGAGATGGGCACTGCTTTCTTGATGAGGACACGAAAGGATTCAGAAGGGCCTACCCCTGGCAGAATTTGAACCCAGCCCGTCTGGCTTTGGAGTCTATGTTCCTCATCACTGGACCGAGGACAGTGGATGTAAATGGGCAGCAGAGGCCTTGTCCTCAGAGAATGTAAATCCAGTGTGTGAACTCCCAGCTTATCACCCTTTCAAAGTGGGGCCTCCTGGTCCCAGCTCCTCCTGCCCTGTCACCCCATAAGCGCACGGATGACAACTGGTGGAAACAAAAGCTGCTGCAGCTGAAAACCAGCCAGCACTGGCTGTGGCCCCGGGGCCAGTCCCCACTCTAAATGATAATGGCATGGTTCTCTCAGGCGATGTAATAACCAGACTTCACTGGGAAATTGCTTCATGGTGATTTATACGATCTAAGGAAATTATGTACAAATTAAATCCCACTTCCTTTCTCAGTGAATCACGCTGTAATTGCAGGGAGCACATTGACAACGGCCCGTGGAAGGAGCCTGGGCAGACGCACGGATCGGGTCAAAAAGCCAGCGGTGCGTGGGGCGAGCGCCCGGCGCCAGGCCTGTGGGCGCCCCTGCCGTCCACACCCCATCGGGTGAAGGATGGGAGGCGAGAGCAACATGCCACGGAAGGAGCGAAAAGAAACCTGACGAGAGCTCCTGTCTGCAGGGCTTCAGACTAGAGAGGGAGGGTGACTATTAACTCTGCAGGGAGAGGAAATGAGCAACTCCCAAGGCGGTAAGGCGGTGACCAGGGACTTCACTGCCAGGGCCATAAGCGCCTGGCCTCTGGTGACACCACCGCCTTTGCCCCCCATTCCCCGCAAACAATAGGGACCTGCCTGCGATCTGCAGGCAGAAACCAGCAGGGCGGAGAGGACTGCTCTTGAGTGTGCGTGGGGAGCTACTGCCCCCTACAGCTCGATCTGTCTTCCTCCCCGCCAGGAACAGGGTTTGGGGCTCTCCTTCTTGGTCTACACATATTTGATATAAATACATATATATTAAACATGTATATACATTTGATGTTACATATTTGATATATATCTGGTATTATACATTTGGTATCATATACAATCGACATTCCATATATTTGAGCGTATGTGTATTTGATCTTTGCTACATGTCGTGCGTTCCTGGCTGAGAACTCTGACGGTCTCGTGCTTACGTGCTTGGCTTTGGGGGCACACAGACATCAGTTTATGTCCTTACAGCGATGGGACCTCACACACGGCACCATCTCGCGAAGCTTCAGTGCGCTGGCTTGTGAAGTTGGGGGAGGGTGCCTAGTCAGGACATAGAATCGGAAGCGTTATTCTCTTATCAGGGACTTCGCATGCAGGGACGGTTTGTAAGATCTGTGTTTCCACAGTGCTGGGAGAGGTCTCGCAGCTCACCCGAGAGGGTGGGGTGCTGAAAGGTGGAAGAAGGGGCGGAAACGTGGCATGGAGGCATTCCAAAGACGCAGTGCATCCGAATGGAAGTCGTTCACTCCAAAATCTTTCTCGAGTGTCCGCTACGCACGAGGCCCCGTGCCCAACCTTCTCATCACCCTAACCATTGCAAGAGTCTAGTAGGGCGGAGAAGGTACGAACCCACCCTGTTGCAAGTCTGATGAGAGCATTTCTAAGGACAAGTGCATGTTTGCCTACAGGGAGATCAATAAGGGTGACCTTTATTTAACCTCTACCCTAGCACGTTGCCTACTCCATCTGCCTTTTCCCTTTTTTATTTTTTAAAGATTTATGTTGTTGTTTGAGAGGTTTGGGAGGGCCCAGAGCCGTCTCTATAGTTGTGCATCATTAGCTGTGACATGGTTTCATTCCATACAGGTGGGTGTGGGCCTACACGGGGTCGGAACTGAACCAGGAGCCTTCCACATGGGAGGAGAGAACCTCTACCATCACCCCGCCGGGGCTGGAATTCGATCCTGGGGCCTAGCAGTTGCTATGCAAGTGCTTGACCTGCTGCGCTATCCTGGCACCTGCTCTTCCTAGTCCTAAAGATCCTCCAGGCAAGCGATTTCACAGGTGCCCGTGCTCAGCAGCTGTGTCAGGCAGTTCTTCTTGATGCCCAGCAGAGACATCTGGGGCTGTCGTTGAAGTCCCGTCCCTCCGATCTGTGCTCAGAGACAGCAGAGAGCAGCCGGCCACCGCCTTCTGCAGAATCACCCTTTAGGGACTGGAGACTGTTATAAGTGCCTTTTGAGCTCCAGATACAATTACCCATCATGGACTAGCTGAACGAACAAGATGCAGGCAGCATACCTCATTTTCACAGCCAATGAGTTTCTGTGGGAATTTAGTGACATGGGGGACTCTGAAAGTGGCCTTTGGCTATGGACAAGACGTCGGCGTGAGCCGCTGCGAGGTGGTCAGTCATTTCCTCCCGAGGACGATACATGGACTATGATGCATCGTAGGGAACAGCGCATAGCTATGAAAACCCACAGACATTCATCCTAAAACCTCAGTTTTAGAAGACAAGGAATGCTCGTTCTGCATCTAGACAGTCAGATACTTTCTCAGGGAGAACTAAAGGCTAAAGTGAGGAGAAGAGAAATCAAGACTATATCTTAGTGTGATCCTAATTTGATGTACTATTAGTTTTTTTTAAAAAAGACATCCATTGATTGCCTCTTAAATCCTCAGAAAACATGACTCAAATGGCAGTATTAATAATTTTAAACTGTAAAGTACTGAACATTGGGGTAACAATGCTCATGGCTGAGGTAGTAATTTCCAATCCAAGAAATAAGTTGTTATTTGCAAATACAGACTTGTTTTATTAAATTTTGCTTTTTTGTGCTTTGCAGATAGTGTGTGTTTCTTTTTTTTTTTTTACAAATTCAAGGTTTGTGGCAACCCTGCATTGAGCAAGTCTATCAGCACCATTTTCCCATTTGTTCACTTTGTGCCTCTGTGTCACATTTTGATAATTTTCATAATACTTTAGACTCTTTCCCTATTACTCTATGTGTTATGGTGATCTGTGATCAGTGCTTTGATGTTACTATTATAATGGTTTTGGGGCGCCGCTACCAACACCCATGTAGGATGGTGCACTTCAATCCAGAAACGCTTTGTGTTCTGAGTGCTCTACCCACCAGCCACACCTCATCTCTCTCCTTCTTGTCAGGCCTCTCTGCTTCCTGAGACACAACCGTGTTGAAGTCAGGCCAACTGAAAGAGGCACAGACCTCTCATTTTAAACCAAAGCCAGAAACGATCATGCTAGTGAGAAAGGCATGCTGAAAGCCAAGATAGGAGTAAGCCCAAAGCGAAGCCTCTTGTGCCAAACAGCCACGTTGTGGGTGCAAAGGGAAACTGAAAGCGCGGCTCTCAGGCTCACACGGCCTCGGGGAACTCTCACAACAGCTTTAAAATACACGGAGGTAGCAGTTCAGAGAAGAGGCCGCGTGGCTAGAAGACAGCTAGGCTGTCTGTCACCTGGGACGGTCTATCTAAAACCCAAGTGTTTCATTACAGTGCTCTGCTCTTCAGAGACAAAACACTAAATCCATGACATGTGGTTTGGAAATGCTGATCTTATAGATGTTTTTATAGTGAAGGCTATCAGTGCTGAGCTTATAATACAGATGTTTTTATAACGAAGGCTATCAGTGCTAAGAACCAGACAAAGGAGGCCACGTTGCAACAAAGCTACATTACAAGATAGATCAGTGGCCTGGAAAGGTCAATGCTTGGAGTCTAGGTTCTGACATTGAAAGGTGACCGGGGGTGGGGGTGAGGGTGGGGTCAGCTCTTCCTGTCCTCCATGGGGGCAAATTATTATCGACCCCACCTCAGTTTCGTAGAAATCGTATGAAATTAGACCTTTAGAACTCTGTAGCATACCAAGTTCAACTTCTCAGATTTTGAGAGAAATAACTCCAGAAGCATGTATCATAGGTTCCAATTGTGAGTGAAGTGTGTGGCCCATCTTTCCTGATACCCACTTTGTAGCGAGCAGAGAGTGTGCAGGTTGTGTTCTAAGGAGCTGACTTGACACTGTAAGCAGCTGAGCGTCTTATCTGTGCTGAGGAGGATGGCAGAACATGGGGCATCTGTGACTCGGGGGTGACGCAGCCTACGTAGGAGACAGCAGCCCAGAGAGGAGCGAGCAGCTGGGGAGTGAGGCAAGAAGGACGCGAGAAGATTAGAGATTTTTATTTCATGTAGAAAACTAGGGACTCTTTAATTATATTTTATTTCATTTTGAAGAGATAAGGTCTAAAGTATAACTATCCTTGTGTTTATGGATTCAAAAAGTTACCCAATAATTATGTGCTGGGTCCAATAAAACTATCTATGAGAAAAGGAAAGAAAATCATACTAAACAATCGTAAATGAAAGGGTTGTTTAGGAAGATCTTTCTGACAAGCAAGATTCTAAAACATTGGAAGAGGTTACTATGGGGCAAGGGTCCCCCTCCCGGCAGTTCTGACAAATGGGAAAAACACATGTCCAGGTAGATTTGACCAGGGATGTCCTACTGGTGCTTAGAAACCAACGAGATCATTTTGCCTTTTATCCTGTCCTCTCAATTCAGGGAGACTAACTGGGTGCCCGCTTTTGCTCAGCCTGTTGTGAAGGGAGGTGCGGCCATCTAGTGCTTGTTGCTCCTGCCCTCCTTAGCATCTAACTGCCTGCACCCCGATCTAATCAGGACACCCCCCAACAACGTGGTCTCCGCCATTTAGTCAGAAGAAGCAGACCTCAACAGCAAAGCCGGGCAGAAAGCAGCGTTCAAGTCAAGCCACTTGTTCAGTGGAAACTTTCTGCTGAGGAAAATAGTAGTCAGTACTGTGTTGAGACATGAGAACCGAGTTCACGTATACCTTCTACGTGTTGCCTTCTATGTCACAAGCAACATGCAGAAAACACGTGTGTGGGGCGGCCTTTTGTGGGTAGGCAGAGGGCCAAGTGTTGGAATAGATGGGATTACAGATCAAGGTGAGGAGCCATTTTCTGACATCGAATCTCTAACATTGCATAGTGGGGACAGGGGTTTATTGCCACTGGGGGTGTCCAGACAGAGGCTGGAAGACGTCTTTGCAGAAAAGGTGAAGGCATTTGAACCAGAAAAACTGTTGACTGAAGCAGACGATCTTTAAAGCTCTTCTTATGCTGGACTTTGAGCTCCCTGAAGGCTTTTGCTATTATATCCTGTGTTAAGCATGGTGCCTGGTATGTAGAAGATACAGATACTGAGTGTTTTGTCAAATGAACGAATTTATTCACTTACCATTTCCCAGAAGGAATAAAACTAGCCCAAATAAAACAAAAAGGGGGTGGGGAGCCGCCCCTGACATTTAGAACCTGGCCTGGCACCCATGGGATTGCCTGTTGGACATAAACTCACAGAATTCCAACCTCAGACAATGTTACTTAAACGCTATATCTGATGAGGCACTATGAGGCCGCCATCATTTTGTCTGAGCACAAAGACAAGCGCACCGTGTCTCTGCTCTGTCCCATACCAGTGACCATCGCTTCTTTCCAAATCACAGCCTGTGCTCAGGAGAGGCTTTGTGTCCCATCAGTAAGGTTTATTGAGACACCCAATCCCAGTCTGGCCCTGCTTTCTGATGGCACCCAATCTAGGGCAAAACCCTGTTTCCTTAGATGTGACCCCAAATTACCCAACCAAAGCCTAATCCTAGACCAGGTTCTTTCTGACACCCTCCAAGACCCTCCGTAGTTCCCCATGGGCTGCCTTCTCTCTTGCTTAATGGCAGGGCCGTCTCTGGTGGCCTTTGACTAAAGGGCGCGGACCCCTGAATGCTCAGGAACAAGCAGCATGCCCTCCACGCCGAGTGCCAGCACTCCTGAGAACCCCAGCTCTCGAGGGGCCTGTTAGTGACAGAAGACGTCCTAGCAGGGGGCTTCCACACTAACGCCACTAGCATTTACTGAGGCTCACTCTGTCTTCTCCAGGCACTATGTCATCACACAGGGGAGGCATCATCACCCCTCTTTACAGATGAGGACATGAAAGTACAGACGGGTTAGGTAACTGCCCCAAGTTCACACAGCCAGTAGGTGCGGGTGTGAGGGCCGACAGCGCCATCTGACCCCCAAGGCCACACCTCAGACAAGCAGGGCTTTTCAGGGCCCAGGGAGGTGTGCGAGCCCGTGTTCTGAGAACAGGCAGCGGGGCACGAGCAGACGCACAGGGTGGGGATTGCTCTGCGTAACCAGCCTCTCGATGCTCTCTCATTGTGAGCTATATACATACCACCCGATTCCTGCTCCTCTCTCCACGTGCCTCTTAGCGTCAGTCCTGGGTCCCTTAAGGCTGACCCCCAAGGCCAGGGGCAAGAGTTGGGGGTATCACATTCTGGTCCCTTCAGGGGCTTTGACTCTGTTACCTTGATTTTAATAATGAGAAAAGAACTGCTCCAATCTACCTGTACCCCATACCTCGTTTTTCTCATCTCCCCAAAGCTGATGTGGCACAGTTGGGTGTGGCCGGGGGAACTAAAATCAATCTTTCACCTACTTAACATGCACTCATCGCTTGGGACTCCACATTCACATGTAACTTCTGACAGAGGCCTGCCCCCCTCCCTGGGATGGGTTAGAGCCTTTCGTGACAGGGGCCCACAGCAGCCTGATGTCCCCTTCTGTGAGGCCCATCACTCCTGTTACAGTTCAGCCTGTGTCCTCCCATGAGGGCGGAGGCCATGCTAACGTACACTGCTGGGCATGTGGTGGGAACACAGAGCTGTGACCTTGAAGGGGAAAGAGGAATTCAATGACGGTAGAGATCTGGGAGGATCGGGTCAATTTCTATCCCTTCCTGTTCCAAACTCTTGCTTCACAATCTGTCAGGATCCCTGGCACGCCCCCTCAAGCCAGAGGCTGAACTGGGGGATGAGAACTAAACTGGGGGCCTCCCGCATGGGAAACACACCCCAGTTCAGCATATGGGTCCGCATGGGCCGGAGCCGGGATTCGATCCTTGGTTCCCGGGGCTGCAAAGTGAGCGCTTAACCCACTGAGCCATCCCGGCTTCCCCTGTGCTTTTTAACAAGAGTCTGACCCTTCCTGAACTTCACCTTCTGTGGAGTGAACCTCGCCTCTCTGGTGAGTTATCCAAGGTCACACAGACTCCAACAGCAAAAGCCAGAAATAAAGCGCAGATTCAGCAAGTCCACGGTGGCCCTTGCTCTTCATCTGAGAGGAACAAAGGAGAAGAAATGGGCGTGAACACTGATTCCCCAAGAATGCTAATCACATGTGGACATACAGCGCTTGCAGCTAAACCATCTTGTCTAGGAGACATTAAAGCATCAGGAGTCTGTCGGGAAAAGGCAACGTTTAACAGGAACAGGAAAGCGCAAGTACAATCTGGATTTATAACTAATATTGCAGAAACGATGTGAATGGAAGGCTGGGCTGTGATGCTCTAGAACTGGCTTACGGAGTGCAGTCCGCATAGGCCCGAGTCGGAGTGGGCCTATGACATAACCTCTCGGTACTGCAGAAAACACAAATGCCTTTGGCATAACCCTATGCTCCAACCTCACGAGAAGCCACTTGAAAATGAATGGGACCAGTGCTAACTTCTTAGAGACACAGCCTCACAGCGACAAAGTTCAAGGACGAGCCAAGTTCTGAGCCTGCCGCGCTGAAGAAGGAACGCCCAGCCATTAGGGCAAGTGGTTGACATAGTCTTGTAGCAGGAGCCTCAGATCAGTTAAGAGTGAGGAAATGATGGTCTGGGGAGTAGGCAAGACATCTTTTTACCTAAGGCTGCACCGAGTGCAGTTGAGCACAGCAAGGAGGGGAGGGGAGGGAACACAGGAGCTCCCAAAGCACTGTCCAGCCCCGAATCTCTGAAAACACAAGCCGTCAACTACCTCTGCGAAAAGTGAAGGTTGGTGGGTGAACTGTGGACGTCTTTTCTAAACACGAAGGGCTCACTTCTCTGTTTATGACTCACGCTAACCAGGCAGCCCCCAAATAACCATGTGTTGCCTATGTCTTTGAAATGTTCGTTTTTTCCATTAGTGTTGCCCTGGGCAACATCATAAAATGATTCTAGGAAGCAAGGCAGTGCATTTGAGTCACCAAACCTCTTCCTGCATGTTAGTACGGGGGTTGGGGGGAATAAGTGCAGTCACTCTGTTAAGGTGTCTACTCAAATACAGTTTTTGACAGGGCTTTTGTTACTTCTTTCCCTGCAATTTTTTCACTTCCCCTTTTCTCTTTTACAGACTATATCACTTCATCTAGAAATGGGACTCTCTCTGAAGAAAAACACAATGTTTATTGAAAGATAAACATCCTTCCGGAAGAAGAGAGGACAATCTGGGACTAAAGCACCAGTAGCAACGGCTGTAAGATTGTCTCTAGTGTTATTCCTGTGACCTGGGAGGTGACCTCAGATAACCTGAATGGCTTAGGAACAAAATTTGTAAAAGTGTCACAGTTCCATGTCCTCAATCAAAGCTCAGTTGAATGTTCATCACAATGAACGAATAGTCCAACATTTAGACAGACTGGAGCATGGTTTTAGCAGGGCTCCTGAATTTGTTTCCAGAGGTGAGCCGCCATCATTCTCGCCCTCCTCTCAGCTCCGAAACGAAGAGGTCTGTTGCTACCTTCCTTCTCTGCTAATAGAAGCTTAGCGATTAGATGAAGTGTCTGACTCACTTCAACTGCAGCTGCACCGGGGTGAGCCTGCACCCTGGCTCAGAGGGCGAGCGTGCAGCCCACCCCCCCAGCAGGGAGCATTCCCTGCTCATTCCCTCCTAGCAGGAAACACACCCTCCCTAGCAGGGAGCACACCCCCCTAGCAGGGAGCACACCCCCCTAACAGGAAGCACGCCCCCCCCTAGCAGGGAGCACTCCCCTCCCTAGCAGGGAGCACACCCCCCTAGCAGGAAGCATGCCCCCCCCTAGCAGGGAGCACTCCCCCCTATCAGGGAGCACTCCCCCCTAGCAGGGGGCACGCCCTTCTAGCAGGGAGCACGCCCCCTAGCAGGGAGCACGCCCCTCCCTAGCAGGGAGCACGCCCCCCCTAGCAGGGAGCATGCCTCCCATAGCAGAGAGCAGTCCCCCCCTAGCAGGGAGCATGCCCCCCTAGCAGGGAGCACGCTCCCCTAGCAGGGAGCACTCCCCTAGCAGGGAGCACTCCTCTAGCAGCCCCCCTAGCGGGGAGCGTGCCCTCCTAGTAGGGAGCACCCCCCCCCCCATCAGGGAGCACTCCCCCAGCAGGAAGCACTCCCCCCTAGCAGGGAGCACACACCCCTAGCAGGGAGCACGCTAAAAGTAAAGGCTGCAGCCCAGAGGCACTTGGCCTTGATATGGTTGGGAATTTTCAATAGCACAGAGCAAATGCTTTTCCATACACATTATCTGATCTGATGCTGCTCACGATAAGTCACACTGAGAACAAGAGAGCTTCTCCATCTGCAGGCGGACTACGTATGAGTTACAAGCAAAACACTCAGCAGACCAGGCGCTGTGAGGTGAAAATGGTTTAAATAACGCAAAGTGGAGATAAAACGCAGACATCACAGAAACAGATACATGGTGTGCACACGGCAAAGACACACGGCGCAAAGCTTTAATCACCATGCGGAAAAATATTTTCATTTATCAGAAGTGGGTCCAAAGTCTCCATTGTCGTCACCATAACAGTCCGGAAAGGAAAGCTGCATCGATCCAAACCTCCTGTCCATGACTACTGGATTTACGAAACTTTCTTATAAACACGTTCTTTCTCCCTGAGGCTGCTCTCACCAGAGTGAGAAAGAAAAATGACTCCCCGCTGGAATTCAGTCAATGCAGAAAGTTTCAAATCATTACTTCTTTAATCTGAGATGTCTTCTCTTCACCCTCCCACCCATACTATGTGAAGACAAGAGTGAAAAGATGACAAATGGCCACATCCAACTCAGTACAGATAACACACTGATGACTATGATTCTCAACCTGATCTACTGATCAAAACAAAGAACCTGAATTTTGACAGTAACGCGCACTCTGCCACATAAACTTCTGGTGCAAGGGGAGTTGGCAGTCAATTCTCAGACTAGAGTAATGGTGGGGTCCTTGCTTACATTGTTCTGGTGCACTCTGCTTGCAGATGCACCAGCTGGCTGCGTGCAGGGCTCCTACGACTTGCCATGCGCATCTCAGCTCCCGGCTCTTCCTCACCTTAAGGTACGACCTGCACACGTTTACAAGAAAAATGACCCCACACGCTACAACGGTCATTCGACTCAGGTGAGGAAAGAGGAGACCACGTTAAATTGGGGGGAAAAAAAGACGCTGTGCTGAAGTGGGGACTATTTTGCCATTTTGTGGATATAAATAACAAATAGCACAGATGTTCAAAAGCAGAATTCCTAATGTAGCTCACGTTGTTTTGTGTGAATGAGGCTGATGGTGTGCTACCTCTCACGAGGCAGCCTGGAGACATTTCCTCCAATTATTTGCATGAGCTCTCTGCCTGCTTCTAAAACGCGTTCTGTCTGAATATTTACAGCCCTGCATCAAAACCAACTGTTAGTCTACACATCTGAGCCAGGAAATCTTTGTTGTCACTTGGTTTCAAAGTATTAAACATGTGATTTCCTGTGTGCTACTTACTTTCAACTGCAGTTATGAGTATGCAAAGCTATAATAAACACGTGGGAATATATGGCAGCTGGAGAATTAGTCCCTAATCTCGCTCCATACTCTTTATTACGGTATTTCTAGATGCCTTCCCAATTCAGATGACTGAACTGAACAACACAGACATGGATATTTACTGGGTTTTTCTTGAGAAGTTAAATTATATTCACTACCTCTCAGCTGGAACTGGGCGCGGAGCACGGAGAGAGAATTCAGTATTAGATGAATCAGGGTTTCTGGGAAAGGCTTGATACAAGTGTTCTTCTTGTTCACATAGAATCATGGGAAATAAAGGCTGAGAAACTTAACAAGCAATCACACAGCCAGTTCCCCAGCTGACACCTGAACTCCTACATCACCTCTCAGCCAAGCTGTCACCCACCAGCCACTAGGACACCTTTACAGCAGGAAGCTGTTGCAATGTCACTCGCTTCTCCTTAGACTACAAAAGCAAAACAGATGGAACAGGTAAACAACTGTCCATTACAGAGGACTATGAGTTGTCTCCAACTTTTCAAGAAACTTAGCAGATTGTCAGTCAGTCCTCAAAGGAATAAACCAGTGTGTTCCACTTGGCCCACGCCTTCCACAGCGACTCATCATGGGGAGATACAACTTAGAGATGTGCATCTTAGACATCATTGCTGCATAGCTAAGCGTGCTGGTGGTAAAGCACTGCTTAGAAGTGATAGTTACAGGGACCTCAAAACAAAGGGAAAAGAAATGTTTTGAACAATAAATAAACATTTCATTTTAAAGACACAATAGGCACCTTGGGCAGCAAGTGTTGGTACACAAACTCAAGAGCCCCGGAGCCTGAACTGTAGGCTCATGGGAGTCGCCAGCATTGGTCTCTTCAGGTGCAGGAGGTAGGACAGCGCACGCGCCAGGGAGGGGCTGCAGCCTGCTGCCCTGAGGCCGCCGAGCAGGCGCACAGCCGTGACTTCCTCCTTCCGGCTTGGGGGCAGCTCTGCCCATCATTTCTTACTCCCCACTGCTGTCCAGCTGCTCAGACTGCTGCGAGGCTCTGGACACTACCCCCTTCAAGCGACGAGCAAAGCAACACACGGGTCGGTGGGCAAGAGCACGGGATCTCAGCTGACAAGGATCAGTTCCTCTGAAGGGACACACTTAGGTCTCTGTGTTTATGTTTTGAACACACGTCTGAATACGTCCATGGGAACTGAGAACATCTCTCCTGACACACCACAAACTTTAAAAACTGTAAACAAGCCTGTGCCCTGAGGCTCAGTGGATTCAGTGTGAAGTGGCATCTCGCCCCTGGGTGTGAAAATGGCAATGACACCGAACCCACCAGTAACGGACAGAAACCAAACCACAAAGAACCAACCTTAAAGTCAGTATTTCTTTTTATGTGGAGGCTACCTTTCTTTTTTTATATCTGTGTCAAAAGTACCAGAGAACTGACATTTAGTGGCTGGACGCCAGGAGAGCACATCTTCCTGCAGAAGAGGGTAGAACCCTCGTGACCACTGAGATGAGGAAGTGGAATCAGTGGAAGTCTATTAAGTACTCGGGATAGATCTGGTTGGCATCAAACACCACAAAGATCTTTGGGTTCCAGGTGTCGTCCACACAGCTGTCATATAGATTCACGTAGCTACCGTCCTTTGAAGGAGGCCGCATGTATTTGGAGTCTCCGTTTATGTAATCACCAATCAGCACTCGAGCAAGAAACATGGACTTATATGTTCGAAACAGATGCCGCTGTTGCAAGCTCACGCCGTGAATCTGAAATGTGTTTCCATGTTTTATGTCATCTTTGCAGAAGCGACTGGAGTAAGCGGCATCTCTAGCAAAATAGGTTCCTTCAACAAAAAAGACCAAAAAAGAAGAAAAAAAAAAAGGCCATGATTACTCTGAAGGACACATGAAACACAAGTGAAAACATGCTAATTGTTAGGTGAATAGACACACAGAAGAACAGATGTGGAATTTGCTCATCTGTAGATCTTTAGGAAGAGAAATCCGTCTGTTACAAGTGGCTCTGGTCACACTGCCAAGGACATAGACTCATCAGTACAGACCAGTCCCCACCACCAACCCTCCCAACCACTCCAACACCAAGCGGCCAGACTTCTGTTTCCAAAAGAAATCCAACATGTGAGACAGATACAGCTATCTTTGAGATTAAAAGGTGGCAGGGCCTGGGTGCCGCCTGCGTGGACCTCCCCCCTGCATTTCTTTCCAGCACTTTCCTTACCCCACAGTCCCACCCAGCACTCGCCAGGGCTCTGGAGAGCACAGTGAAAACTACTGGTCAACAGAGAGCGTTTCCGACCCCGGGGAACCACATGTCTGTGATATACGGTAACAGCTTAACAACGTTTCTGGAAATAATAGACCTCTACGTCCACGACAAGGTTTCTGAAGAGAGTGTGATGCTGTTCACATCTGAGCACCCCCAAAACACGAGGTCAGGGGGTCGGTGCCCAGCTACGGACACTCAGTCTGACCCATCCCGCAGGGTGGGCCCAGGAGACAGACTTGCTCGTGGGAAACTCACTCTCAAAATTTCTGGAAAAGAACTACAGTCTCACATTACCCGATAGTGGTGGGATGGATGTAATACGCTGATCCTCTTGCGGTTTAATGAATGGAATGGCCTGCACAGTTATTTCAGAAGCTAACTTACTTTTTAACAAGTAGCACTTCCTGGTCCTAAGTGGTGGCCAGCTCTGCTGATGGAGGTAAGGGACAAAGTCAGGGACCAGAGAAATCACATCCATCCCTTACCTTTCCCCTCATCTCTGCTTAACTTCCTTGAGGACTGGGCATAAACTGGAGACCTTGGACTTTCACAACACTAGAAAAAGGTGAGGAGTTCCCCCATTATTCTTTATGACTCGTTAATATTCTCACCTATCATCTTCTAAAAAGCAAAACAAAAGTCCCAGTGCCTAGACCTGTACACCATGGAATTAATTTATTTGATCGTTCTATAAACGTGTGACACAGGGCAGTCTGGTTTGATGCACGGCAAGGACTTATACATGACAAATGTAATACAGAGGTCAGCTAATATGGGCGTGATGGCCCGGCTGAGCGGCTGGGCATTGGGAGCTAGCTAACCCAGTCGGGTGGGAAGGACTGCCTTCCATCTTCCATGGCAGGAAGTGGCTTTTGCGTGGCTCGCACACTCTGAAGGTGTGCTGGGAACTAGCACAGTAGCTTCTAGCTTAACCATACAACACAGCCAGTTACCTCTAAAGACAGGAGATTCGCTCCTAGGACTCCCGTGGACCTGGAGCTCTGGTAATTACCTTTTCCAAAGACAGCGCCATGTATACCATTGATTCTCCAGTCAAAGTTATGAATGCAGATTGCTTCCACAAATTCACTGCTGGTGCCATGAAATAGCATCTGTTCATTAATCTGAGGCACACCCCTTTTTTTCTTGAGCTGAGCCTTTTTCCTAAAAACAAATCCACACAGACACAAAACACACACAGAAATAGCCCATATAAGTGGCATTTATTAATTTTTCAAGGAGCCAAATTCAATAAAAGGCATGAAACAGAAAACCCTCCTTTAATATACATTATAAATGTCTAGTAGCTCTGAAGAAGCATCTCTAATACGCTTGGACACACAAAACCGTCTCATCAAAAGTTATGAGTTAACACTGAGACTTAAGACTGAAAATTATACCCTAAATTACAGACACCCCACATGGCACCCCTTTACAGTAGAGGCGACTGCCTAAACCAGCCAAGCTCACAGAAGCCTAAAAATGACACTAGAGACAATTACATACTAGGAAGATCACAGAGTCCTTAAGCAGTGAATTCCCTCATCAGGGGCCAGGCTCTCTCCTTTCTATGCCCAGAGATGAGAAAATGCTGGTTGAATTGGACTGAATCTTGACTCTTGAGGGCTGGAAGGGACAGGAAGCCATCCAGTCCAACCCCTTCCCAATGGACAGATCTCTTTGAACAATGTGGGCCCTACTGTAACTGTAAAAACAAACTGAAAACAACTTTACATTCTTTCATAGAAAAATGAATAATTATATATTTGTACATGAAAGTTAAAAGTAACCAGTAAGATCTACAGGTGTCACAGATAACTCGAAAAATAATGTAGAATATAAAAAGAAAGTTGCAAAAAGAGACATGTCAGTATTGTATGTACAGGTGGCACGTGTAGAGGCATAAAAAATAGAAACGTGGACGAAAAGGCATCATCATGTCTAGCTTAGGAGGAAAGGAGACCAGAACGGGGACGGAGTGACTACGGCACCTGTGTCTGTGACACCTTATACCTTAAACCAACCAGCAAAAACCCAGACACAAAGTTGAAGAAAATGTGACAAACATTAAAAATGATGAGTCTGGGGGAAGCTGGGATGGCTCAGCGGGTTAGGCGCTCACTTTGCAAACCCAGAGCCTGAGGATCGAATCCCGGCCCCAGCCCATGCGGACCCATATACTGAACTGGGGTGTGTCCCCCAGTTCAGTTCTTGCCGGGACCTATGCGGGAGGCGCCTGGCCCAGTTCCTGTCCTATGCAGCCCCGCGCCCACCTGTGGAGTGAAACTATATGGAAAACTAATGTCAACTATGGAGACTGCTCTGGACCCTCCCCCTTCTCTCTGTCTCTCTCTGTCAAAAACAATAAAATAAATCTTAAAAAATATAAATGATGAGTCTGATCGGTAGGCACACGGGTGTCTGTAAACTGTTTGCTACATTTTCATTTTTTAAATATTTCACTACAAAGATGTTTTAACAATTACAAAGCACCCCGCCCGCCCCCGAGACCTCTAACAGACAGCTAGTTCACGGCCGCTTTGGGTCATCCCAGCGTCCAGGGCTGGCTGCCTCGCCAGCCAGCACCCCAGCTATAGTGAGGAACCCATCTACCTGACACGGAGCTAAAACCCGCCTTCCTGCGACTGGCTCCCAGATGGGCCTTAGGTCTTCTCTTCCACACACAGGAAGAGTGCAAATACTCTTGAACCAAACTGCTCTGCAAACATCCCGAAATAACTGTATGCTGGCCCAGGTCGTCTTTCCAGGTGAAACGGACACCATTCCAACAACTGCTTGTGTCACCCAGCTCCTACACCTTTCTTCTTCCATCCTGGCAGCCCTTCATGGACAAGAGTCTGCCGGGCACCTCTGCTTTATAAACAGTGGTAAGAACTAGAACGGAGTCCAGATATCACCAGACAGCACTCCTCACCGGCACACCGGGGCCTCGTACCACTGACCTACGACGTAGTCAATGAGCTCCCAGGACTCCCTGAAACCACACTTGTCTGGGCTCGCTATCTTTGTACAAATGATTTACAAACTTATTACAATTAAGCTTTATCTTGCTACAGTAATTTAAAAAGTACAGAATTCACACACAAACACTCAGCTCAGTGATTACGTGGGAGAATGGAGCCTTGATTTAAATGATGAAAGAAATGGAAATGTATATAGTCTTTCTCAAGAGTCATATGGCAATGTGTATCAAAACTTCATGCCTCTGCTTTGATCTGGTGGTGACAGTCTTTTCAGACCCTCAAGAATGACGCTCAAAGAATGAGCATTAAGCAAAATTCTACTTGAGAAAAAGCCAACGCATTTCCATAAAAAGCAAGTTATGCCAACTTTCTTCTTCAGAACTTCATGTACTGACTTTTTAAAAACAATGCATATTGTTTGCTTTTCTAAGAAAAAAGATTCTTTAAAAAAGAAAAGATCATCGTATTTGTGTGGACTTGTTTCAACCTTCCAAGGTCTTTCTGACTCCTGATTCGTTCACATGACAAATGAGCTACCCCTACGCGAAGTTCTGAATCTTTCGCAAGTGTGATAAGCAAGCCTCCTACATTTTCATCCAACTTCCTGATAAAAATGTTGAAAGGCTCTGACAGGAAGCATGCATTGCCTTGCAAGTTACTCTTTTCATTAGACGTAAGTAACCCTGTATCATTTTTCTCTTTAGGCTTCATCACCTGGCACCCATTGCTCTACCTTGTTTCCACCATAACAATCGTTTCCAACCACTTTGTAGAAATCAAGTTATACTATTGAAGAGGCTCACCATCTACTACCAGGTAATCCTCTTAGTTATTTGGGTGGGTAAATTTATGCTGTTTTTTCCTAAATAAACATTGTTTAATATACATCCTTCTAATAGCAAGTCTCATGGTCTGTAATAACTAGATTCCACCCTTAAAGTCAGGATATTTACTCATCAGTACTTCTCAGGTCCAAGTGACAACAAATTTGTTTAAAAGTTCACTCAAGTCTTTCCTAGATATTACACACGAAGTGTTGGGCATTAAGAACCTTCCGGGTCACGGAATGGATTCAGCATCCACACCAGCTGGGGGCCCAAAGCTTTGTGTCCTTGCAGCGTGGTCTATTCTAGGCCCACGGCTCAGGCGCCAGGAACTGTGCTGACCCTCCCTCCACCTCTGACCTTGGTGCTCCAGAAAGGTGAGGGTTGAGCCCTAGGGCTTCTTGGGCTTCCATAAAACCTTTGGGAAAAGTTGTAGGATTCAAAGGACACTAAGTTCTTCAAGCCCTGCCCACCTTTGCCCAACCCACCTTCATTTCTGAACTTACTGAAAATACTGCAGCACCTGGTTCTCAAAGATGTCTTAGTATGACCTGTCCTCTCACGGGGCAGGCCATCTACTCAGGACAGCAGCAAGAATATCTTCATGCTCTGAACTGAAATCAGGTCACCCAGATTCAGACCAGGGCGTCTCCGTCCTGACTAAATGTCAGAGCCAATGTCAGAAGGCCGAGGAGGTTCCGATTCAGGGCATCAGAGACAGGTGATGGGTATCTCCACCCGTTAAGAGCTCCATGGTGATCTGACAAGCACTAGGCTGGGAGTCTCTGGTCTAAACCCTCTTTCACATTCCTAACGAGGTGGCAGCTTTCAGCGCTCAGTACCCTGCCCAACCCTGGATCAATCCAGCCATCGCCTCCCCTCTGTGCCCTGGAGTAAATCAAACAACAACCCCATGGCTTCCACTACAGACTCACTGACTTCAGCTGAGCCCTCAGCACTGACGGAAATCCTATCATTCCCAAGTTAGCTCTTTCTCCCCTATTTCCACAGTGGCCATTTCAAGTCCCCCATTCTCTTCTCCGTCTCCTCTTGTCCACAGCTCCTTCCCACCTCATTCTCTGCAGGTGACCTCACGTCTTATTTCACCCAAGAAACTGGAAGTATCAGGAAGGTACCCCCAACCTAACCCTATCCTCATCCCCTCCCTGTGCTTATCTGTAACATAACCAGACCACCCACGTCTATCTCCTTCTGACACAGTTCTCCGAATTCCATCCAATCTCACCTTTTTTTGTTTAAACAATTTTTTTTTTTTTTTATCTTTTCACATTTATAGAGAGAAATTATCTTTTTTGTCTTCAGTGCATATTTATTTCTATTTTACTTTTTGACAGATAGAGAGAGAGACAGAGACAGAGACAGAGAACCGAACTGTGGGAACTCCCCAGTTCAGCACGTGGGTCCTGCCTGGGCCGGAGCCGGGATTCGATCCTCGGTCCTCAT
>PVKE010031425.1:0-19033 GCA_004027555.1 Craseonycteris thonglongyai
AAAAAAAAAAGAAAAAAAAAGAAAAATAACTATGCAAAACTCATTTGTGAATGAATGGTCTCCTCACCTTTTATTTTCCTGCAATTCTTACCACCATCTTAGCTTCAAGCCAATGCTTAGAGTTTGGATTATTAAAAATATTTTTATTTTTAAAAGCCTATGGAAGAAGCGGTAGAAGTGTTGACAGCTACAAAGGGTAAAAGCTTAAAAATAAACCTGTTGGGTAACATTTTGAAGGAGATCTGAGACATAGGGTTTTAACAGCAGTTCCTTCTTACTCCTGTGTGATTTATATGACCCTCAATTCCTGAGTAGCACCTGTGCAGCAGCATCACACGGTGTTAGTGCTGGTGAGGGACTAAGAGCTCCAAAACCCCGCTTCATTGATGAGATTCAGAAAGGCCAAGTGACATATCCAAGGTCACCTTGTAATTCTTCGCTTTAATTTGGTTTACTTTGGATATAAAAGTAGATTGTTTTGTTTTTTTTTTTACCTTCTGGAAAGATGGAATTACAATATAAGAAAGGTCTTTACGGCAATTTGGCCCTGGAGGATTTTAATGAGGCAGGAAATTGCAAATTATGATTCCCACAATCCTTTCTTTGGTTGGCCACAGTCAGCATGCTTGTTAAGGTAGAGTCTTTGGGATTACTACATTAGCTTGTTTTCCTTTCCTTTTCAGCTTTAAAAATTTTTTTAATTGAATTTTATGTTGTGTGTATGCTCGGTAGCTGAATTCATCTGGGAAAGAAATTTTCTGTCAACCAAACACACTGTCGTAGGGGAAAACCAGAAAGGGCAAAAGTAACTCTGGGAGAGTCCATTGAAGCAAAGAACCTTCTCTGGGTGTGGGATGCACAGAGCTGGGGCCAGGCAAAATGCCATTGAACTGCTTGCTAAACTCATTAAATTCTCTTTTGCCTGCCACCATCCACACATGAAGAGGGGTTTTATAGTTCCCGTATCTCCTGGGCATTCGAGTTGTAGGAATTTTCCTCTCCTAAAGTGACAGCTTTGTCTGCTATGTCACAGTTGGGCTTTCTTCTGATGGCTGTGTAGCACTTCTCGGAGATTACTGCAAATAATTCTAGGAGTTTGGCAGAGTGTTTAAAAAGTCTTTAGAAAATCAATTCAAATGTAGTTAAATGAAAAGACACTGCATCCCACAACAAAATAAAAGTTTGATGGAATTTTAACTTTGACTCTTCCTAAAATCATGTCAGAGTTCCCTTAGTAGTCATTTCTTTCCACTTCCTCAATCCAGAGTGGCAGAGAAAACAAAACAAAACAAAGCAAAGCAAAACAAAACAAAACAAAACAAAACAATAAACTAGAAGCCTCAAATCTAACATCTAGCATAGATCTTCAAACTAAAATCAATTGGTTGAAGTGGGAATGAATTCTCAATTATTACTTTTTTCATTACAGGGTGGTTTTTTGACCATCAGCTGTCTCATCCCAGTCCCTATCCCCTTCAGACGACACCGTTGAAGCTGATTCTGGAGGACCGTGTTCAGGTTAGGACCCCGCGTCTTCACTCACTAAGGCAGTCCCAGGGTCTGTGTCTTTCCACGTGGCTTTGAATAGACACTCCAATCAGCGCTTTGTTGTGAGTTAGCCAAGAACACGACTCCCTATCTTCTTGTTTCTTTTAACATGGATAGTTTTAATCAGGTGCTTCATTTGGTCATGGGGAACCTCACTCTGCTTTAATAATACATGGGACACAATTTGCCTCTTTGCTTTCAAAGTTGTTAATTATGGAGTGCATTTCCAATAAGCTGTATGGCCACGACATGGTTTCTTTTGGAGGCTTACATACTTTAAAGCTGGGAAGAAGCAATAAGGAAGGAAAGCTAATGAAACACCTCTCCATATGCACAGGGGTGCGTTGGAGGAAGCCAAACAGGGTAGTCCTGAAGACTTTTTGGTGATAGGTTTATATCAAGTTGTATTTCAGGTTATGCCACAGATTCCACATAGTGCACTGGGCTTAACCTGCCTTCCCAGCAGATGGAAGAACAGATGTAGGCAAGGAGGTCTTCAGACAGAGGCGTGGGCTAGGTCACTGAACTTTTGAAGGAAGTCGAATCAGTTGCTTCAGGGGAAGATAGGATTTTATTTTTCTGCCTTCCGCTGTGAGGCTATCCAGTTGCATATTGCTTCAGGCTTATGGTGATCTTTGTGGTATGTTTTCAGACTCATGTGTGTTGTGAATTCTTATGGTCACTGAAGGTGTTACATCTTACTTAATAAATGAGCAGTAGGTTGCTGTGAGATTTGTTATAGGTCCTCTGGTCTTCAGACATAGAACTGCAGTTTAAAGACTGATGCAGTTGAAATCACCTAAATTACTCAACTAGCCCATGTGTACACGTTAGCCTCAAAGGATGGCTTTTCATGGCTTAGTTCCAGAGCTTTCTCCATTATTTTCCCGTTACCTGAAATGATCACTAGGTCTTACAAATGGCTTTGGATGCCATACAAAATATTTACTTTAACTTTCTGTGAGACCGGACCCTAGAAAATCTGACTGCTCAGGAGCTGAAGTATGGAGTAGTTCTGTGTGGATGAACACTTTATATAATCTAGTCAAAGTCGTGCTTAGTCTTGTACTAGGAGTAAGAGAGAAGACAGCTAAGACAAGCTTTCCACTTTGTTTTCTGAGGAAAGCCAGGGATTTTGTTTTTATAAGACAGACTGAGCCTAGGGTTACTAGGCACTGCAAAGGCCCTTGGGAAACAGTCTGGGTGGACCAGTGCAACATGATAGTGTCTTTGCACCCATCAGCATCAAAACAGTAGGTTAACTTCTGAACACATGGGTGACGTTGACTTCCCTGCTGGGAACTGACCTCCTAAGAGAAATGTCTCCAGTAGAGCTAGTGTTTTTGCGGAGTAGTAAAGGTGTGATAGAAAAAGAGTGAAATCTGATCGCCGGTTGGGTTAACCAGGGGAGAGTGAGAGTCCTCTCTCCTTCACTGAAACTATGGTGACTATAAATGACTGAATATGTGGATTATTGACTATCCATTTGCCATCAATTTCCTATTTATCAGATGAGAAGGTTGGAGGAGGTGACAAAGGGCCCTTCAGTGTAGAATAAAGGAGAGAATTCAGTGCAGGGTCTCAGGAGGCCTGCTGGTAGTTTTAGCTTGGCCACCAAATTATTGCCACTACATTTGGACACTTAGGACATTTATTTCCAGTTTTTCACCATGTTACACTAAATATTCTTGTACATGCATCTTCTTCTTCAGAGTAAATTCCCAAAGCTACATCAAAACTAGTCATCTGTAAGACTTTTATTATATGATCAAAACAAAATCACCGAATTAAGCTCTTAGCAGATATGTAAATGTACCCATTTCATCACAAATTCTCCCCAAATTGGTATTATAATGAAAATATAGATCAATATGAGTTTTGAAAATGCGTTAAACACAAAAGATATGCGTGTGTGTATACTTGTATATGTACTTTTTGCTTCTCTCCCTCTGTCTTTCTTTGTCTCTCTCTGTCTCCGACTCTCAACCTCCTGGAGTAAGTGAAAGTATCTCACCCTATTCACAAGACATTTCAGCTTTTAGTATCCCCTTTGCTACACAGCAATGATAGACCTCAATCAAGTTTGAGTATAGCAGGAATGTCTGTGCTGTTCCCAAGACCCTGCGATCATAATGAAAGCTTCCTGTTATAGGGGAGAGAAAGAGTTTCCCCAGCTAATGGAAAGTTGAAGCTTTCTGAATATGTGTGTGTATGCTCCTATTTCTATAACATACATTTCCAAATCCCAATCTAATCTCTCTATTGCGTAGAAGGGATCTGAAAGTCATATAGGCCATGCGCTTTATTAGAAGTGGAACCAGAGTTGTCAAGTGGCTTATCCATCATTGCATAGCTCTTCATAAAGAAAAGTAGAGCATTCTGGATTGAGAAATGTTCATGAAGTGTTGTCAGGGTGGCAAATAAAAGGAAGTGATCTACGTGGCCTGCAAGGAAGCAAGGTTCTAAGCAATTTTTCTTTTTCTTTTTTTTAAAAATACCCATTAGATATGGCTTAGGTTCTGGGGCTATCATTTGTGAGATTTGTGGTTATCCTGTGCAAATCACTTCATTTCTCAATTTTCTCAAGCTATAAAATTAAGAAAATCTTAGATCAAATGAAACCTCAGTTCTCTTTTAGAGTTAACACTCAAGCATTTTCTCTGTTGAAAAGGTTGTGTTAGGAGAGTTAGTGAGAGTTTCGGAAATACCAAGATTTTCATCTTTGTGCATTTTCATGATGTCAACAACCCAAACATGACAGATTGAAGACCTGAGTTTTATTTCCAAAGTTGTATAACTAGGCCAGGATTTAAATTCAATGTTGAAGAACAAAATTTCAGTCTGTATTATTGACTTTAAGCTTGGGTCCTATAACAGAAATTATTATACTCTGTAGGGCAAAGAGTAAGGTGTGTTCTCAGACAAATGTTGGAATTTCCTTAGGCAAATTGAATTTTATAGGTTTATCCACAATTTCAGAGGAGCCTTATAGTAGGATGGTAAGTGTTTTAGACTGGTTAGGAATAAGTCTTATTTTCCTTTTCAAGATTTATTTTATTGTTTTTGACAGAGAGAGACAGAGAGAAGGAAGAGGGCCCAGAGCCGTCTCCATAGTTGGACGTCATCAGCTTTCGACATGGTTTCATTCCACACAGGTGGGCAGAGGGGCTGGGGGAAGCACAAAGGATGGGGACTGGTTTGGGGCCCTCCTACATGGGAGGCACGCCCCCTCAAGCCACCGGCCAAAACCAAGGGGCAAGAACGGTGGTGAGAACACCCCAGTTCACCATATGTGTCCACACAGGCCAGTGTCAGGATTTGATCCTCGGTCCCCAGGGCTGCATAGCTAGCGCTTAACCCCTCTGAGCCATCCCGGCTTCCCATAAGTCTTACTTAATTTTTTATTTCTTAGATTTATTCTTTTTTTTTTTTCCCCCTGAGTGGTGTAGTTAAGGGTAATGTCTCCTTTCCTTTTTGCACTGCACTCTCTACTTTTCATTTCTAGATACATTCTTATTGCTTTATATTTTGTACTTCGTTGTTTTGTGGAAGATTAAATACGCAAGTATTACACTGCCTCCCGACTTGTTTTTTAACCTTCCACAGAACAGCGCAGTACACAATATAGATTTATTCTACAAAAAATTCATAAGATGTTAACTCTGATCTCAAGGAGCTTAATAGTACAAGAAGCAAATATATCCATAGTAATTATTAAATAATATAATAGGCAAAGTAATAGAGATAGTATTAAATATAAAGGACTAAAGGGGTCGCCATCTATTCCAGCCTTGAGAAGGAAAGAACATTCAGAGAAGGTGTTGGGGGAAGACAACTTCTAGAGTTGTGAAGTGATTTGCCAAAGGTCACATCACTAATTAGTGTTAAGAGCAGAATTAGAATTCTATAGTCTCTTTCCTGAGTGTGTAAATCCTTGATTCGCTTTAAGGAAATAGAAGTGGAAGAATCTTGGATGATGTGGTATTCTTTTCTCTGCCTTATACAATTCTCTCCCTAAATGTACTCAATAGTTGTCTGCTGGTAGAAGAGAAATAGAAGGATCTCCAGCATAGTAACTGCCCAGCTCTCCTGTATTGGAATCTTCTCTCTCTTTTGTTAAATGGCTGTTTATTGATTTGGAGCTCTCCACATGTCTGCTTCTGCTGATGGCTATGCCCCAGACTTAAAGAAATATTATATTTCTCTGCTCTCTCACACTTCATAGATTAGCCGTTCTAATCTGAAGGGATCGGGGCAAAAAATAATGTGTAATTATTTGCTGCTAACAATAATCAGAGCACTTTAGCTGATGAGTTTATGCAGAACCACATTTAGGAAGGCAAACCTAATAAAGACATTTAAAGTAAAATTACCAAGTTGTTTTTTTTTACTTTTTCATTGAATCATTCTTCAGCTCTCAGCATAGAAAATCTATCAGGTCCTCAACAGGCAAAGGTACTTTTTACTCATTTTTTAATAGCTCACCAGAGTACCTGGCACATTAAAAAAACAAAGCACAGTATATTTGTATTGAATGTATAGATTTGTGAATGAATGAACCAAGAAATAAATGTAGAGTTTACTGCATTCATTACTTCATTTGGAACTAAGTATAATAGAATCGCTCTTGATTTCCACGGAATAGAGTTCCTGGATTAAGCACTCTGCTTTTTTACTCAGCTAAATGTTGTGGTTATTGGCCCCAATTCTTTCCCTGTTGTAGAATAATGCAGCCACATTCTTGACATGGCCGCGTAATGGATGAAGTCTATTTTCTTTCCCTATGACATTACAACTTGTGTTGATCAATGAGATATTTGTAGATCTGATATAAGAAGAGGCTTGAAATGTGTTTGTGTGGTTGAGCTTGGCCCTTTTCTTCTTGTCACCACAAAAAAGGACAGGTCTCAACTAGAGTCCCAGGTCCCTCCCAGTCTAAGATAGAGAGTGAGATAATACAGAGCATGGCTTATCCTAACCCCCAGCCTGGAGCACAGTTCAGCTAAACCACAAAAGACCCAGAAACTTGTGAGAAATGTAAATATTTGTTGTTGTAAGACACTATATGGCTATATGTTTATTAATTATTGAAGCATTATTATGGCAGTAGCTAACAGATGCCCACATATACTTAATATTCCTGGAAGGTTACCCACCAGTTGATTCCACCAGTTGAGTTATATACTTTACCAAGAGTAAGTCATTTTTGTTTTTATACTTGAACTTCAGTTGTGCCCATTATTCTAATTATATAATTTACTTCATGTTATATTAGTCAACTAATCATGTGAGAAAACAAACTTGTTTCAATGAAACAATGTTGAATGCTTTTACAGTTTGGTTTAATAACCTTTATGTTATAGGAAGACACACCTTAGTTTAGATCATGGTTTCCCAGGGTTTGTTTTTCTTTTTCTTTCTTTCTTTCTTTCTTCTTCTTTTTTTAATAGCTTCCTTTTCATAGCAGTTGACTGAGTTTCAGGAATGCTGGGCACTTCTGGTTATTTGAACAATTTTTTAGTGTACCCAGAAAATCATACCCCAGAATCATCTGGATTTTAATAAATCCATGAATGGAAAAGAAAAGTCAGCCACAGCTCCCTTATTTTCACCTGGCTTTTTGGTTGCCACCAAATGAAATAATATACATTATTTACCTGAAGACCTAAATCTTTGCAAAGTATGCATAAAACCAAGCCAATTATGGGGGGAAAACCACTAACATTTTCCATGCATGTGGACTTGGCTTGAGGTTTAGAAGAACTTGGATTCATTTCAGAGTTTGAGGGAAAATATTGCATATATTGATTGATGAAACATGCTGCTTGCTGGTAATGGGTTTTGAGATGCTGATGGTCCCCTCCTTGGAACAGCTCTGAGATAATGCTTTGTGGCATTTTAGGATCAAAAATCAATCTGTAGGTGATGACATTTAATCACCACTGACTAAGTTTGGAATTGGAAAGAGAACTCCAATTGGAAAAGCAAGCTTCACACCACATTACCCATAAGTCAATTGCTTAGAGTGTGGGAACTAACTACATGGAGAAGTCCAAGAACCACTCGGCACTAGCTCACTGACAGTTTGGAACACATGTGAGTAATTTGTAAAGAAAGGGAATTCTGCTCAGACGTTGGGTTATTCCTGTTTTAAGAATGTCAGTTCTCACCTGGACAGGAAAGGTAGACAAGAAAGGCTCTGCTTTGGGAAAGCACACAGACACTAGACAATTTTTAATACAATGAAATGATCGTAGGCCCATAAACCAACATCTCAAAGACACGGAGCTACGTCTAAAGAAAATCAGGCCGTGGCTTTCAAGGAAATTGAATATATTCTTCCACTTTGGGATCTTATTTTTTCAATAGATTTTCTTCAGATTTTGAGAGAATGGAAGAATTAAACTAATTTGTTCCAGGCAAATATGAAGAAATTCTTGGCTTAGTGGTATAAAAAAAAAAAAAAGGCGTGAAAACAAGTGAGTTTGGGTACAATGTGTTGGCATTTATAGGCTTGTGTGGGCTAATTAAAAAACAGCAGTCTGGCAAAGAACCCTGAAGACCTAACGTTCTTTTTGTTCTTATTGAATTAATAAACCAACACCAGAAAATATACTCAGGAGATAGTTTTAATATGTGTATTATTGATATAAATTATGCCAAAATAGGGGAGGAAAATTTTTCTTTTCCTCTACCTATCTTAGGTTTATTGGCTGGAGCCGTGCAAATAAGACTGATAAAGGGAGATTAACAAGAGAAAAACAATCTGTTTAATAATGTGTATAACACACCTCACATTGGAGAAACCAGGGGCTTTCAAGAGCAAAAAACTCTGAGAAGGTAAATATATAGGAGAACTAATGCAAGTTTAGGGCTAATTAGTAGAGTTTGCAATATAGATTCCTATAGTTCTGTCTCTGGGCTGAAAAGTGTCTAGAGTTGCCTCCAATGATTAACTTTTGTTCTTAGTTGAAAGAAGAGGTGGGAGAACCTTTAAAATTTACAAGGGGTGGTCAAGAAATTCATGGGCTGAAGAAGAAGGGTTAAAAAAACAAAATGATTATTTTTCTTTCTGAATATATTCACTTTTCACCCTAAAACACTTTTCAAATCTCTTGATAAGTTTATTTATACCCTCGGGAAAACAATGCGTAGTTTTTGCCCTGAAAATATGCTGAAATTGCACCTTCATCTTCTTCATCATCTGTAAGTTTCTTCCCTTGAAGCTGTTTTTTCATATTTGGGAACAAATACTCAGACAGCCAAGTCTGCATTATAGGGAGGGTGGTTCAACGTTTGGAAGCCACAGTCACAATGAGTAGCCAATGTGACATTGCCTCATGCAAAAGCAGCAATAGGTTCTTTTCCCTCTACTCTTCTCCTTCATAGATTCTTTAAACTGTTTCAGCAGATTGGAATAGTTATCTCCAGTTATTGTGACAGCCTTATCCTTGTCGTCGATCAGCAGGATACGCTCTGTATCCCCCCCAAACAGTAGCTATGATTTTTCCAGTCAATTGTGACACCTTGACCATCTTAGGGGGTGACGTGCCCTTTTCATGCCACTGCATGGAGTCCTGCTTTGACTCAGGCTCGTCATGATGGACCCAACTCTCATGTCCAGTGACAGTTGGTTTAAAACTTCATCTCTGTTGTCTCTGCAGAGGTCCAAACACTGCCGTCATCCCTCGATGGGCTGTGTTTGAAGCGGCGTGAGCGTTCTCCATTCTCATCTTGTACCCACTTGTGACGTCCTTAGGTGCTGATGCAGAGCATTCGAAATGGCTGTCAGTGGTGCTCCAGCCATTCTGCAAGCGGCTCTGTATTCAATCTGGCATCTTCCACACGTTTTTCAACTTTTTTTGACATGGTCTGAGGAAGTGGCCTTAGCAGAGTGTTCCGGACTGAGGTTGTCTTTCATCAACTCTCTGCCTTGTTTTAAAAGATTGTGTCACTTGTAAGTCAGAGATTTCCCAGGGCAACAGTCCCCGTAAACTGCCAACATTTCTTCCAAAATGGTGTGAGGCGTTTCCCCTCATTTGGTGAGGAACGCAATGATGGCATGAAATTCAATGTTATCCATACGTGGGGTTTTCTTCACATCTGAAGTGCTTTGTCGGCGGTAGCTGAAAGAACACAGATGCAAGGAGGCTGACATTTGGCACATCGACTAATAAGTCACACAATCAAGCTGTGTGCACTTGTCCTCCCTCCTCTCCAACACCCCCACCCTCTGTTCCGTGACTTTTTTGACCACCCCTCATATGTCCTGTTTCAGGCAAATAGAAGTGTGGAGAGCTGTCTCTCAATTGCCTTCAGCTCAAAAGAATCCTTATGCAAAAGTGGCAGATTTGGGGGTGGCCTGTTCCCCCTTCATCAGGAACAATGGTGTGTAAAGACATTCAAAAAACAACCAAGAGGAAGGAGGTATGAAACAGTGGAAATGTTGCTGGAATGGTAATGAAAAGACTCACATTTGAGTCCAGGCCGTACCATTTGCTTGTTTTGAGACCTTTGAGAAATATTTTGGGGTATGATGCTGTTATCTGAAAACTGTCAGTGTGACGCAGACCATTAATATAACTGTCAATACAAAACTGTCACTATAGCTGTCAGCGGGTGTTAAAGACGATGCCATTTAACCCGTGAAAGCAATCTGTATCCTAAGACCACTTTATGTTCGATTAGCACTTTGCAATCAATTAAATGACACACACGCTGACGTATTTGAATATTTAGTTAGTGCCTGGGCACCTCAGCATCTCCAGCTGTTGGGTGGCGTGGTTTGCTTTGGATAAGAGAGGTGCTCGGTGTCTTGTGGACGCGCTGGAAGCTCTGACAGATACTTGCAGAGAGGGAGGTGCATGCAGGAACTTCATGGAGCTCCAGCCGAGCCAGCGTTAGGCCTGTTCAGCGACCTGCAGCCCCGGGAGGTGACACGCGTGCTTGGGAAGCCAGGCTTTATGAAGTGCTCTTCAGGCGGAGAGCAGTCACTGGTCTCTTCGCCTCTGCCCTCTCCCAGACTCCATGATTTGTACGCCTAGAGAAATCAAAGTGAATAATAGATAGCTATTGGCAACGGAAAACTACCAGCTCTCTCCTTTTTCTATTTTAATTGGACCCTCAAGCAGGGAAGCAGGGAGAGTGGCAGCCATAACCCTGAGCTTCAGAAGCTTGATGCTCTGTCTTCTGCCGGTGGAAACAAGGAGCCGGTACCATTTTCTCAGCGTGGTCAGTTCTCACGGGAAGGGACGGGGGCTGTGGTGGCAGACGGACTTCATTCTAGTCTGATTTCACTGAATCACATCCCCATTATTCCTGTTCTTGCACATCTATCTGCCCCTCAGTGTTTGTACCTCAGAAACATTAGTAGATGCTTTTTTATTCATACATTTTTTAAAGATTTATTTTTATTGTTTTTGACAGAGAGAGAGAGAGAGAGAGAGAGAGAGAGAGAGAGAGAGAGAGATACAGAGACAGAGAGAAGGGAGAGGGCCCAGAACAGTCTCCATAGTTGCACATCATCAGTTTATCCACATAGTTTTATTCCACAGGTGGGCGCGGGGCTGCACAGGGCAGGAACTGGGCTGGGGTCTCACCCCAGTGAGAACCGAACTGTGGGCACTCCCCAGTTCAGCATGTGGGTCCACACGGGCCAGGGCCAGGATTCGATTCTTGGTCCCCGGGACAGCAAAATGAGTGCTTAACCCACTGAGCCATCCCGGCTTCCCCCATACATTTTTTTTTTTTTATCAATACATTCTCTTAACTGATAATAAACCAAAATCCACACATTTCATTAGTGTTAGTTTTTCCTTCTCAATAAACGTAGTCCAGTGGCTACAGACAAGCACTTTGGAATCAAACTTGATTACAGTTGTCTTCGTTTATTTTGGGATGTGCTACTTAACATTGGGACATACCTCCCAAGACTCAGATGCATCAGTTGAGAAGATGGGGAAAATCATAGAACTGCTCTCAGAGGATTGTAGGCCCCTTAAATGAGACAATTACTCTAACATGATCACTTGGTCACAGATAATATGCTAAAGTGCTCAGTAAAAGTATAATGGAAGCATTTTAATGTTTTGTAAGTGAAATATTTAAAATTTCCCAGTTTCAGGCAGAATTGTGGCTTCAGAAATCTATATAAAGCAGCATACAGGAGGAGGCATTGATACTCATGGTGACTGATTTTAGCAAGTGGGTAGTCACTCTCAGAGCAAGAGATTGAGAACATAGTTGGGTTTTTTTTCTTCCTTTTTTTTTTTGCTAGGGAAAATAACAACTAAATTATAAGGCCAAGCCACTGCAGAAGAGAGAAAAATGAATTGTATGTGGCGTCTACTTTTAAGGTTGTCTTAAGAAAACCTGAAGTCAATGAACTTCAGCTTTTCATTAATCTCACAGCTTGTGAAATTTAGTTTTGTTTTTTTTAAGATTTACCAGTTTTTTGAGAGAAGGTGAGCGAGAGAGAGAGAAGGGCCTAAAGCAGTCGCCATAGTTGTGCGTCATTAGTTGTGACATGATTCCACGGGCCATGTGGGACAGTAACTAAACTGAGGACCCCCCCACGTGGGAGGCAGGAACCTTCACCACTGGGATCAGCCCTGAGCAGCTGCACCACAGTTCAGCACGTGAGTTTTGCATGGTGGAGGCTGGGATTCCACCCCCAGGCTTCATGCTTGCAGCAAGGCGAGAAGCACTCCACCTGTTGAGCTATCCTGGCATCCACGATCGTGGTAAAGTTTTCAGACAATCTATCTGCTAAAACATTCCTATGTCATTCTTTAAACTTGTCATTTGGTGGGCTATCTCTAAACTTGATGAAAGAACCAGCAATCCCACCGATTTTCAATTGGAGCGAAATATTTTCTTGGTAAATTTCAGCATTAAGAATTTATTTTCTTAAGATAAAGTTAGACAGAGGCAGAAAAGGGAAAGCGTAATGCAAAAACACAAAGTAAAAACCAGCAGTACCATTTTGTACCTACTATGTCCGCTTTTTGTGACTAATTATAAATGTAAATTTCTGACCTAAAGAACAGCTCCCTTTGCCTTGCCATGTCCCTCTTCCTTTTCTGCTCCACCTGCCAGGACGCACTTGGCAGGAACGCGTAGGGTTATGGGCCAGTGAGCTGTATTCATTTCTGAGTTTTCATCATCTCCTATTCTGCAACCCGAATTCGTCTCTACATCTGGCAGCGTACCTGGCGGGCTTCAGTGTTCATGTTTGGAGAATGAATGGGTTGAAGGCATATCTGGCGCACCTTTGTATAATTTAAAGGTCAACGTGACTTCTGAAATAAGGAATTCATTGGTCGCCAGCCCTGACTGAGAAGCATTGAGGAAGGAGTTGGGGTTGAGGAGGAGATTGGGGCCATTTCACTGTTGGGGCAAAACCAGGGTCAAACTGGCTGTTTTCACCTTTGCTTCTGGGATGGACCTTCCTAAATGATGGAGGAGCATGGTAGACCTTCCCAAGGATTTTTTGGATGTACTATGATAATAAAATAAAACAAAAGACAGCCATATGAGCAGTTTTATAAGCTACGGCTGTTTTAGTCGTACCTTATAAAACTACGTGGGTGGCAATGTTGTTTAAAAGAGAAAAGATAATTGTGGAGGGGGAAAAAACCACCCCAGACACACAAATCAGGAGATGCTAATTACGTGAGATGGTTCATTTAGGAAACAATAGCTGAACTGGAGTCAAATCTATGACTCAGATCTTAATACAGCAGAACAATCACCACAGAGCCTGAGAAAGTGTAGTGTACGTGTTGGAGGGATAAAAACAATACTGTTAGCAATAGCTAATGTTGATTGTGTGTTTACAATGTGCTAGCTATTGTACTTTTCTTTCTTTCTTTTTTATATTGAATCCTATTTATTCCTTATACCTTTAAGGTGCTAATGACCATTTCCCCGTGTCAGATCAGAAAACTGAGGTATGGAGCGGTTACATTATCCAAGAAGCAGGACTGACACCCAGGACTTTCTGACCACAGAGCCTCGTCTTTACTGAGACCGCTTTTTCAGAGCATGTTATTGTAACTGTGCAAATCAGGATGATTCCCCAGGAAGCCAAATCCAAGATCCTGGATTCAAAAGCCCAAAGAGGCTACCAGGAGCCAGTACTGTCACTTGCTTCTGTATAATACCTTTAATATTTGTTGTTATTCTGGGGCTTATTTTTACTGACAACCAGCTTACAAACACCTAAAGGTATTCTATAAAGCATATTTAAAAAGCAATAAGGAAGTTATTCCTTAACAAACCTTTAATGCAATACTTTTAATGGCTAGATTAAATCAAAATTAAATCTATCTTCAAAATGCTTAAATTTTTTTTATTGTTAAATTTATTGGGGTGACATTGGCTGGTAACAATTACATTGTTTCCAGGTATACAACTCTACATTGCATCGTCTGTGCATCACATTATGTGCTCACCACCCAGAATCAGCTCTCTCTCCATCACCATATATCTCTGGTTGAAATGCTTAATTTAAACCAGTGTCCAAATAAGTGATATGGAAGAAATTGCCCCAGGGAGAGAGTAAAGACATCAATGCCTTCTGTCTCTTTTGGACCTAACCTCAGTCCCCTTCTTATTTATTTTTCCTCCTCCCCCTACTCCAAAGAAGTTTAGAACCATAGTGAGGAGACGTGGAAACCCCAATCTGGATTTCAACAGTCTCTATCCTCACGTTAAGACCAGTCCCATTTTGTTTCTTCAAAAATGTATTCACTGGTTGCTGTGCAATGACTTCAGTATTTTTTAGCATCTCAAATATTTGTATCAATTTGTCAGCAGCAAGTATCAGTGACAAGTGGAGATAAAGTATTATTTATACTGAGAAAGCCAATTTTTACTTGTTTGACTGCTCTCTCGAAAGATGATGCTTGAGCAAATAAAATGCAACACTTATCATTGTTTGCTTCTCTCAGGAGGTGGAGTTTACTGTGTTCTCTGTGACCCCTTATTGTCCCGTGGGAATCTTTATAGCCACTCCCCAATGTCCTTCCCCCAGCCTGGGGCTCAATAGCTTAGCACGTGAGAGACATCTGCAGACCACTTTTTGAAAGGCAGAGCTGTGCTAGGATAAATCAGTTGTAATGCAGTGTTGAGGAATCTACCCTCTACATGTTGCAACCAGTTTCAAAGCCAGTGTATAATAGCCATTGTAGTTTTTGGATTTGCCTGGGGACTGAAATATCACATATTACTCTTTGGGGTTGGGAGGTGGGGTAGAGGGAGCGTGCATGGAAGATGGAGTTTGAAAAGAGAATATGGAAGATTATCTCTCTGTATGCTACCCTCACCATTACATTATTATTTATGGAGTATTTTGAGAATAATTTATTCATTTATTCAACAGATATTTATTAAGTATAGATCATCTGTCACGAATGTAGGGTCATAGCAATAAACAAAAGTGACAGTTCCAACCCTCACAGTCTATTTGAGCGGAAGAAACAGGTAAGAAATAAATAAACAAGAATATAGTATGTCAGATAGTAATGAGCGGTATAAATAAACATAGAACAGGATTAAGAGGAAAAGAAGCAAGGCCACTCACTGCGTACGGCGGTGCAGGTTGTGCACTGCACAAAGGCACCCAGCTGAGGGGTGATGGCAGCCAGAATTAGCGTATGTGTTCAGTGGTAACGTGCAGAATCATTGTCATGAACGGAGGGTGCAGGATGGAGAGAGTAGCAAATGTTACTAGGTTGGGTATGTGCCTTTACGACATGTCTGACTTACTGAGAAAGCATTGAAATGAGTACATTTTAAGAACACTATTGGAAACCTACCTTCTACAAATTATAACGTGTTTCAAAGCCAACAGATTGTAACCCTTGTAATTCTGCATAGGGTCTGCAAGATCATTGATAACCACAGCCAACTGTGGGTTTAATTAACCTGATTTGAAAGCAGTTCTATTTTTTTCCAGTAGGTTGAAAACAACCATGAAACATTCCTGTGAGTGATATGGCAAAGGGAGAACAGAGACTTATTGTTCCCCATTTTGTTTTGGATCAATTATTCAATCAGTTGACAATTTTGATTTAGTACACATCATATATAGGTGACATGCTAAATGTCGTTGGATACTTTAAAAAGGAAGACTGAATTGAATAATTAAGGAGTTAGGCATTTTTGGCTAAGTAAAACTAAATCAATTCGAAAAAACCTGACTGGTATATAAGTAAATGTTAACCCACATGTTTCAAAGGTCTTGAGGAATAAATTCACAGGTTGTTTTAGGTAGCAAAATGAAAACTGTTGGACTGCTGTGTCATTAATGGAGAATATATTTTTGAAGATTTGCACATGTTTTATGGAAGATATTCTAGCAGCTGATAGAAATCTCTTGTCCTAAAAAAATCGACTTATCCTAACCAAAAGAGCTTTAAAAAAATACTTCAACCTTTAAGATAATATTAAAAAGGAAAAGTAATTAGAAAACTTTTAGTGAAGCATCCCTAATGTCAAACCATATAACAGAATATATAGAATTGGAAAAACTTATACCCTTATGAAAACAGAAATATAGATCAGAATATATTCTAAATCTTCCATGTAGTTCTTAAGTTGAACAAACTATGAAAATGAACATCTGAGGTTGGGATTGATCTTCCAAACACATAGAAAATTATTTTTTATTATTACAAATAAAGAATTAAAACATACATGACAAACCATGTATATACATATTACTGATATACTCAAAAGCATTTACTTTATAAGTGCTGAAACTAAAATAATTCTCTGCCAAATGGTGAAATAATTCTACTTAGAAGAAACACTTCTTTGAACAGACATGTGTCAGAACGCTGCCGGCTTAAATTCAAAGCCATACTCTTCAGAGGTCATCACCACCACCACCAACTTCAGAATGAACAGAAATATCGTTTTCTTAACCCCGAAAAGCAAAAGACTGCAGTCAGCATAAGGAAGAGCAATTGACTAAGGGACCGAATCTGTCATCATAAGAGATATATCATTGGTTGTGAATCAGACCCAACCTACATCCCCATAACTGGAGCTTTGTGATATAAGGGCCAATGGATGTCGAGACTTGTGGAATGTGTTTCAACTACCACAACACCTTTGCTGACTTAGATGGTTTTACTTTGTTTACAGTGTTTTTCAGTGTTCAGTAACCATGTGTCTCATCCATTGCTGCTGATACATGCTCAGTAGATGAACAGCAAGTAACTAATCAAAACCAAGAGTTGGTGAACCAAGCATGACAACTTCCTCAGGTGCTCACTAATACCACTAATACAGTCTCTATGTAGTCTTTTTAAAAAATCATTTATGGTCTAAGATCTAATTCCTGACACTATGAGATGCATGCCTGGGCATGAGAAGAGGTTATATGTCGTTCACCATTGGTGGTTCTGGATCCACTTTGTTTAGGTCAAGCTCATACCCAAAAAAGCTTGTGCTGGGATGGCACAAATAAACGGATGGCTATACCACACTCACGGATTGGAAGGATTAATATTGTTAAAATGTCCATGCTATCCAATGTGATTGATCTACAGATTTAATGCAATTCCTATCAAAATGCCGAGGGCATTTTTCTTTTTTTAAAGATTTATTTTTATTGTTTTTGACAGAGAGAGAAAGAGATACAGAGACAGAAACAGAGACAGAGATAAGGGGGAGGGCCCAGAGAAGTCTCCACAGTTGCACATCATTGATTTTTCCACATAGTTTCGTTCCACAGGTGGTCACTGGGCTGCACAGGGCAAGAACTGGGTCGGGGTCTCACTCTGGTGAGAACTGAACTGGGGGCACTCCCCAGTTCAGCATGTGGGTCCACATGGGCCGGGGCTGGGATTCGATCATCGGTACCTGGGGCTGCAAAATGAGCGCTTAACCCACTGAGCCATCCCGGCTTCCCCCGAGGGCATTTTTCACAGAAATAAAATAAATAATTCTAAAATTTCTATGCAACTACAAAAGACCCCAAAATAACCAAAGCAATCTTGAGAAAGAACAAAGTTGGAGGTGTCCCGCTCTCAGATTTCAAACTATTCTACAAAGCTATAGTAATCAAAATAGTATGATACTGGCACAAAAATAGGCACATAGATCAATGGAACAAAATACAGACACCAGAAACAAACCCACATTTACATCGTCAATTAATCTATGACAATGGAGGCGAGAACATACAGTGGGGAAATGACAAATGGTGCTGGGAAAACTGGACAGATATATGCAAAACAATAAGTCCGGACCACATTTTTTACACTATATAAAAAACAATATCAAAGTGAGTTCAAGGCTTAAATGTAAGGCCTGAAGCCATAACATTTCTAGAGGAAAACATAGATGGTAAACTCCTTGACATTTTGTTGCATGGGTCTCTCTGAGTGAGAGCAACAAGAACAAAAATAAACAAATTGGACTACATTCAACAAAAAACCCATTTGTACAGAAAGAAACCATCAAAAACAAACAAACAAACTCAAAAAGATGACCTAGTGAATGGAAGAAGATATTTGCAAAAGACATAGCCAATAAGAGGTTAATAACCAAAATATATAAAGAAGTCATGAAACTCAACTTCAGAAAAACAATTCTATTTAAAAAATGGGTAGGGGACCTAAATAGATGTTTCTCTAAAGAGGACATACAGGTGGTCAACAGACGTGCGAAAAGATGCTCAACATCATAGATCATCAGGGAAATAAGAAACCACAATGAAATATCACCTCACACTTGTTAGAATGGCTGTTTTCAAAAAGTCAACAAAACAAGTGTTGGTGAAGACTTCGGAGAGATGGGAACGCTGATGCACTGTTGGTGAAATTATAAATTGGTGCAGCCACTACAGAAATAATATGAAGGTTCCTCAAAATATTATAAAAAGAACTACCTTATGACCCAGCAATTTCATTTTTGGGTATTTATTTGAAGACATCCAAAACACTAATTTGGAAGATATACATGCACCTCTATGCTCATTTCAACATTATTTACAATAGCTAAGATATGGAAGCAACTTAGGTGTTTATCAGTCGACACAGATTTAAAAAAATGTGGCCTATACAAGGGCAGACTGATACATTTTGCTTCCACTGTAATATTTTTTTGTTACATGAGACATATCTAGCTATAACCAATTCTGTGTACTCACATGGTGTCTCCCTGCCATCATTCTTTTTTTTTTCTATGATAATTCTTTTTTATTTTATTTTATTTTATTTTTATATATATTTTATTGTTAAATTTAATGGGGTGACATTGGTTGGTAACAATTAGTTTCCTGATGTACAACTCCACATCACATCACCCATGCATCGCATTATGTGCCCAGCTCCCAGAATCAGGTCCCCCTCCATCACCATATATCTGGTGCCCACTTTCCCCTCCCCACACAACTCTCCCTCCCCCCTCCTTCCTCCTCCCCCCTCCCCAGGTAACCACCAAACCATTGAGTGTGTCCATAATGCTGGTG
>PVKE010031426.1:0-19032 GCA_004027555.1 Craseonycteris thonglongyai
TTTTTTGTGGACATATGATTATACCTTTATTTATTTATTTAATATTAATTAAGCTTATTGATTTATATACAACACCAAAATTATAAGACCCTGATACCTGAGGCATATTTTAACATCTCTTCTTACTTTAAAGAGTGGTTATTTAACCTAGGGGATGAGGATTCGATATTGAGTGGAAGAAATGAGAGGTATAAAAGAACATTATGTGAGCAAAGAGCAAAGAATAATCTGGAGGTTTTCTTCATGAACTGACTAAAAAATAATAGACATGTATTTTTATTGCACTTAGATTAAGATTAGGCACAGTTATGGTATTGCATAGTTTCTCCTGCTTACACTCATCAGTTGACTTTATTGAGATGTCAGAAAATTCTGCTGTTAAAAGAAATGAAATTTCTACGGTATCATGAAGTATTCTCAGTGTTACATGTCTCTAAACCAAGCCCAGAAGAAGTATCTGTCACATAGTGGAAAGCACAGTCAGTTTGTGAGTCAGAAAGCGTGAATTCAAATTCCAGGTCTATCACTTCATCACTGTCAGCTCAAGCAATCGTTGATCTATTTTATGTCTCTGATTCTTCAGCTCTAAAATTAAGATGGTATATAAAAATTGCATCTCAGGGCATGAGGATCAAATGGCATTATAGTTTGACATCAAAACCTAGCTATCCATTTATTCAAAGCAAATCACTTGTCTCCTCCCTGGATCAAATCTAATCTAAACTCCAGACGATGAGCTCAGGCCCAAGCACATATGTATATAGTAATCGATCCATTCTTACATAGATCTTTGGTTTGACACTCTCAGTGTGAAATCAGCCATGGAAATATGCCACATATTGTAGCGGAACGTCACTAATAGCATTGCCCATGAATGGGGTGGTACTTACCTTAATCAGTGCTTACTGGGATGACAGCAAATCCTGTATTGTGCTAAACTGTGAGGAAATCTCGTAAGTTTAAATTTCCATAAGAGAGGGATATTATTTCATGCACTTTACATTAACTTTAAGGAAATTAGATAATAAAAGTGGGGGTGAGTAATGTGTACTTCAGAATGATTCAAAAAGAAGCCTCTTGGGGGAGAGTACTTTTCCAAATATTAAATGTCTTACGTGTTTCTCAAATGCTATAAAAGCAATCTCCCAAGTGAGTACTGTCCCAAGTGCATGTGTTCCCTGAGAATCCATTAATGTGATTTATGATGGTGTGATATACCTCTAAGTTGTGCTGGGGTAGAAAATAGACAAACATTGATTTATAAAGTATCATTTTTGTTTTTTGTTTTATTTTCATAGAAAATAACTCTATTACTTAATATGTGGCTTTTTATAGCCTGACTTCTCCATTTCTTGATTTTTCTTTTCCATCAGTTACATTCTTTACACTCTACTACAAATCACCTTCTCACAGAGATTCTATCCTAAGTCGTCACCAGACCTGCAGAGCCTACAAAATTTGTTTCAAGCACTCCACTCTAAGAATTTTCTCTTATTTCTCTAGCTCACTTACTACCTACTCAGGTACTAACTTGGTTGAGGCTTTTAACCCATTAACCCTAAGACTTATCTATCATGACTTTTCTGCCCAGGTCTGATTTCCTTACTCAGACCAGATTCCATATTTTAGCATTAGACACACTTGCTTGAAAATGTATTTAACCTTTTCTTTCCTCTTCCCCAAGAAGGTCTTGCATGACAAACTTATGTTACAACCACATAAAGCATCAGATCATTGCTCGTGAAAAAAAATAAAAATATTCTTATGACTGGATTTATTTCAAATTTGTAAAGACAAGTCTAAAAAAAAATAAAAAATTAAATAGTGCCAGATAATCCTATAATATTTGCCTGGGAAATTGATTTTGTTATTATCAAAGAGGGTTCTTTCACAACTCTCTTCTCAAATCTCTCTTTCTTTTTCAAACCTCTATCATAATTTTTAGCTGAGGACACAGTGACATCTTTTATTAATATCTGTATGAGAATTTCCACAATTTCACTGATTTTATAAACCTGTAACTATATATTTTGACTTCCTATTTGCTGCAATGACTGTATCCTTTTTGCTCTCCTGGTGGAATCCTCCATGTATGCTCTTCTATGTACCCTCTCCTGGCAAATTTTCAAGATTGTTATTCCTGAAATTAGCTCCTACATCTCCTGCTTCGCCATTTACCCCCACTCTACTGGGTGCTTCACATTGGCTTTAAACCTCTGTCACATTTACCCTGTCATGATATCTTGATGCTACATTTTCCTCTAATCATCTGCAGAAACTGTTTATTTCCCTTGCACAGTACAACTCTCCCAGTGGGTTGTCTAGGCTGGCTGTCTCTACTTTGTCTCCTTCAGTTCTCTGCTTGCTCCAGTTGGGTTTTTATGCCTCTGTACATAACAGGAAGTGACCAGTGTCACTAGGAATAAAAGCTTGTCAAAACTAAATTGTCCCTTATCTCATTGAACTCTCAGAAAAATTTACACTATTGAACGTCTTACCTCTGCTTATGTGTTGTCCTCTAGTGTTCCATGCACATATACACTCATGTTTTCCTCATGCCTTGCTGAACACTCCTTATAAGTGTGTGTGTATGTGTGTTTTCAGTCTCCTACACTTCTGTAAGATCTCTTACTTTTTCAATGACCCTGATCTCTGTTCTGAATCTACTGCCTAGGAAATGTTATTTAGTTCTGTATTTCTTTTTCTATTATTTTAAATTTAAAATATTAATATTATTATATCGAGGTGACATTGGTCAGTAAAGTTACATAGGTTTCAAGTGTACAACTAACTCTATAAGGCACCATCTATGTGTTGCATTGTGTGCGCACTACTCAGAGTCAGTTCTCTTTCAATAACCATATATTTGACCCCTCCTCCCTTCTCTAGTTCTATGGTTTCAACGACCAATCACTAGGTTTATGAATTTCAATTTTATCTCTCACCCTTACAATCCACACACATACCCAAATGTCTTCTTGATATCTCCACTCAGGAACTAAAATACTTTCAAATTCAGTCTATCTAAACATGTTCAAACATTCTTCCCATCCAACACACTCACCACAAAGTTTTCCTTGTAAAATAAATGACATCATGATTTCCTCAGGCCAAAAATATAAAATCCATGTAACTCTCCTGCTTTCCATGACGACTTTGCATTTTACCTAGATCAGATTCAGAAGCCTTACCTTACAGCACTTTACGTGACCTATTATTCTCCAGACAACATAGGCTGTCTGGCTATTTCACACTTTTACTTCTATGTCTCAGGGCCTTTTTTTTTTCTTCTTTTCTCTTCCTTCTCCTCCTCCTCTTCTTCCTTCTTCCCCTACCTCTCATTCTTCTCTTCTTCTTCTTCTTTTTTTTTAAATGAAATATCCTTATAATAAAAAACAAAACAAAACAAAAACAAACACCTGTAGTTTTACCACTAAGAATCTAGTACTGTTATCATCTGTCATCTATGCATTTTGCTTCAGTATTTACTGAAAAATAATTACTTCATTGTTTAGAAAAACATAGTACATGTCTATTATAAAGACATCAAAGAAGACAGAAAAACATAAATGTAAAAAAATAATTTTTAATTATGGAAGTTACTATTGTTAGATTATGTTAACATCATTTTAAGCATAATTTTATATGTACATATACTTAGGACAAAGACAGAAAAATAGACAAATAGAAAAAATATTGGTTAAACATGACTTTAAAATGAGACCATATTATAAGTACTATTTTAAAAAAACATTTAGTATTTTAAGAAAACATTTAGTCTAATTTGATTTGATTTTAATATAAGAGAAAGTCAAATTGAAGAAATCACTGCCATTCAAATATTTGGAAAACAGACAAATCTCGAGGCTTCTCTGCTTCTTCCTCATGCTATCTTTCCTCAACAGAGAATCCGAGGTTTTACAAGCAGGTTTTCTTCGCAGAAACACTGATACCTGATACAGAGTCACTTTTCTAACAAAGGAGCTTCCTTTTTCCCTAGGTGTGACGATCCCCTCACCTTTGATCTTATAGACGTGTAAAAGCTTTTTAGGCATACGCCCTGGTTACTAGAATATTGCTGTCATAAACTTTAAAATAATGAGATTTTGGGGGATTACATGTGTGCTATTAATTCTCTCCCGCGCACAGACACAGACACACATGCACACACTTCTACGTTTTATATCTGCCCTGCATGATGTTAGTAGCCTTGTGTGTCATGATTCCTTTGTGGTTTCTTTTCGTGTTTCTTGTGAGGTAAATATTCCAAGTTCTCTCATGATTAAAGATACCTTCCTACTGCTCATAATTAAAACTTTTTTTTTTTTAAGATTTATTTTATTGATTTTTAACAGAGAGAAACAGACAGAGAGAGACAGAGAGAAGGGGGAGGGCCCAGAGCCATCTGCATAGTTGACATTAGTTTTCCACATAGTTTTACTCCACAGGTGGGCACAGGGCTGGGCAGGGCAGGAGCTGGGCCAGGAGCCTCCTGCATTGGCCCTGGCAAGAACTGAACTGGGGGCACACCCCAGCTCAGCATGTGGGTCCACATGGGCCAGGGCTGGGATTTGATCCTTGGTCCCCAGCGCTTCAAAGAGAGCGCTTAACCCACTGAGCCATCCCAGCTTTCCCTTGTTATTTAAAATTTTATTATCAGGATGCATTCTTATTGGAAAACAAACCCCTTTTCTCTAATTTCTGTAAATTTTGCTTTGACTTCTTCTAATTTTATTTAGTTATTTTAATTGTTATGTTTATTGGGGGTGACATTGGTTGCTAAAAATTACACAGGTTCCAGGTGTACAGTTCAACATTACATCGTCTATTTTAAAGATTGCAGTAGAGTAATCCAAACACAGTCCCATTTCCCCATAATATCTCTTTTTTCTTTTTTCCATTTTTTTGGTTAGGTTTCTTTGTTGTTGAAACTCAGTAGTTTAATATATACTTACTTGGTGCTGGTATTTATTTGAAGAAGTTTACGTCAAATGTGGTTTTTGGTATGGTTGTTGAAATGTCATATATATATATCCTACTATTCCAATTTAGTTTGGTTCTCTGTTTCATGACACCAGTTCTTATACTGAATTATTTTGGATAGTTTCCATTTCTAATAGGTTGTATTTACATACATTAATCTGTTTCTAACTTTTTTTGCTTTCACTACTTTTAAGAGTTAATGATCAATATACTGATTTTTCAACACCTTTATTTTGTTTCTCAATATTTCTAATTTATATATGAGTATTAAATTGAGGCTGTTTGCCTTTATTTCCTTTCCTTCATTCTCAAATACTCCTTTACAGCTACCTTTGTTTTATTATAAACTATAGTTTGAGTTCTTATTTAATGAGATTTAAAATCTTATTAACTAATTATGAAGTGTGAAATGATCAAGAGGATTTACCCTCTGTTCTTTGTGTTATATAGTTTCCAGGACGATTCTTTCTTTCTCCTTCCTTCCTCCTGTGCTCCCTCCTCCCTTCCGCCCTCCTCTGTTGTCCCCTCCCTTCGTCCGTGGCTCCCTCCCTCCTGCCATTCCTTCTTTTCTTCCTTCTGATATATTAGATTTCAATCCTATAGTTTACAGAGAAAAACCAAAATGGCCCCTGACCAATGGAAACAGAGTTATGATGAATCAAAATATGTTAGAAAAGCAGGATGTGAATAAAGCTGCATGATAAGAATCTGCTGTTTGGATTGTAGCTACTGTTGTATGATCAGGGACACAGTGCAATAGCAAGGAAGTTCAGCTGAAACAATACTCTCTCTTCTAAATGCATACATACACACACACACACACACACACACACACACACACACTATATATATATATATATATATATATATATATATATAATTTTTCTTCATTTATTATATTTAAACATCCTTTATCCAGTCTCCTTTCTAAAAAAAGTTTTGTTTTCAACTTCTCTCCATCATTTTTCTGGGAAGGTTGATAAGACTACGGATCATTTCCCTAACTCAGTTTTTAACTGGCTTTTTATTCAGTTTTATTAGCATGGGGCATTCAAATAATTGTCAGAATTTAGTACATTTTTTTAAACTCTTTTGCAAATTTTTAAATAAGACTTCTGTGGAATCTTATTGTATTTGCATGCATTGTTACTTTATTTATTTTTTATTTTTTTAAAGATTTATTTTATTGCTTTTGATGGAGACAGAAACAGAGAGAGAGAGAGAGAAAAGGGGGAGGGCCCAGAGCCGTCTCCATAGTTGTACATCATCAGTTTTCGATGTGGTTTTGTTCCACACAGGTGGGCGGGGGCTGCACAGGGTGGGAACTTGGCTGGGGGCCTCCCTCATGGGAGAGACTCCACCTCAAGCCAGGGGCCAACTGGAGAGTGAGAACTGAACTTGGGGCCTCCCACATGCACAGCACACCCCAGTTCATCATATGGGTTCATATGGGCCAGGGCCAGGATTCAACCCTTGTCTCTGGGGCTGCAAAGCCAGTGCTCTACCCTCTGAGCTATCCTGGCTTCCCCTATTGTTATTTTCCTGATCATCATTTTTAAATGTCTTGCTGGAGGCTGTGCCCTTTTTCTTAATTGGTTGTTAATGGTGCTTTCTTTGTTCCCATTTTTATAGACATCAGGAGAGGGTCATAATCCCAGGAATTCTTCAATTTTTAAAACCTACCTAGGGGAAGCTGGGATGGCTCAGTGGGTTAAGTGCTCACTTTGCAGCGCCAGGGACCCAGGATCAAATCCTGGCCCCGGCCTGTGTGGACCCATGTGCTGAACTGGGGAGTGCCCCCAGTTCAGTTATCTCTCTGTCTCTGTATTTCTCTCTCTCTCTCTCTCTCTCTCTGTCAAAAGCAAAACAACAACAACAAAAAAACAAACAAAACAAACAAACAAAAACCTACCTAAATAGCATTGTTTATTTCTTCATTATGAATAAGTCTCCATATTCTCTGCCACTTTGTAGATTGCTACCTCCATAGGCCAACCATCAAGATCACTTATTTACCTCTTGCTGGCCTTGAGCCCTTACCTCATCAAATCAGTCCCAGCAAATTTTGATCACAAACTGTTGAAAGAAGGGACGGGCCTTAAAACTACCTTTTTATTCCTTTATAATTTCTTATTATTTGTAGTATAGGTCCATGAACACCAAAAAATGTCAGCAGGAGAAAAACCTAGTTGCCATTTAATTAAATTCTTCTTGAATAAGAACCACCACCATTTTGTGTCATTGTTAATTGTTTCTCTGGAACTGTGTGGAGATTTCATGGACAGTAATTAAGCATAAGGACATAATTTAAGGTTTTCTGTTGTTTGCAGTTTGTTTTGTGTAGATTTTTCTTAGACAGAGTTTAAGTTATTACAGTTAAAACACCTTTACTTACTTTGGTTTAATGAGCTGATTTCATTTTTCCATAGAGAGAATCGTGGGCAAGGATGTACAATATGTACATATGGCTTGCATTATAAATTAGAAGTCAAACATGCAAATGCTAATGGTTTTATATAATATACATTTTTATTAACACATAGTGATAGCTTTAATAAATGATCAGGTTATTTGTGTTCAAAATGATCTATCTACTGACTGATAAATACCGAATCATATTCAATCCATTGAATGGTATCAACAAATTCCTCTTAAAAGAGCATTTGTGATTTCTTTTGCAAAAATATCTTAAAAAGTAGATACTTCAGCTAACAGCTCTTGGCCAGATTAAGAAGTTTCCAGAGTGAAAAAAATCACGATAATTTGTATTAATATTCACAAATTCTAGCTTGTTCATTGAGCATATAAACTAGTAGACAATGGCTATATAGGGATGTTTGCTGAGACATTAGTGATTCATTGTTCTGCTCATAATTATAAATGCCCTTAGGAAAATGTTGCATTGATCATGACCACCAAAAATGTAAAAGAACCTAGGTTTTTACTAGCAATGCTGTATTCAAAGTGTTATTTCTCTTGAAGTAGTTACACCGTAGATTTTCTGAGGCCTTTGCCAACCTTGTTCATCTTTTTCTTGGCCCCCATCTGTCCCTAACTTCTGGACATTATCTTTTGTCATATCCTTTTGCTTATAAATACTACATTAAGTGCTTGACTCATAAAATTAAGGCAATACAAATTATCTGTGTATTTTTAATTAGACCCTACTCTCATTTCATGCTTAATTAGGTGCTGTTTTCTCTCTTTATCAAGATTTAAGGCCAATTGACAGGAAGAACTAATAGAAAATTTCTACTTTTGCATTAGTCAGCCTTTCATTTTATTTTAATTTTAAATTATTTTTAAGATTTATTTTTATTGTTTTTGACAGAGAGAGATAGAGACATAGAGACAAAGACAGAGACAGATAGAAGGGAGAGGGCTCAGATAAGTTTCCATAGTTGACAGCATTAGTTTTCCATATAGTTTCACTCCACAGGTGGGTGTGGAGCTACACAGGGCAGGAACCAGCCGGGGGGCTTCCTGCATGGGAAGCACTCCCCAATGAGAACCAAACTGGGGGCACACCCCAATTCAGCACATGGCTCCACACAGGCCCGGCCAGGATATGATCCTAGGACCCTGGGGCTGCAAGAGTGCTCAACCCGCTGAACCATCCCAGCTTCTCCAAGTTTTAAATTATTTTAGTAACAGAGTTATTACTCAGTGGAGAACAAATACTGCAAGTGCTTCAAGTTTTATACCTGCCATGAGTGTAAGGTTTATTATTCTTAAAAAAAAATTGACGTATTTTAAATAAATTAGTCTGAAACGTCAAAAATGAATCTAACTTTTTATTTATTTATTTATTGTCTATTCTTATAGGGTTCTGGTAGAATTGAATTGATGTGGTTTACAATACAATGCATAATTACATTTTTAAAGTTATATTTTATGAGAAGTCATCACAACTGTAGATTTTAAAAACCCATAGAATAATGCAAATGCAGGTCACATTTTGGATTAGGAGGTTTCTAGAAAGAGCTAAGGCAAATGAATAGACAAGATTTTGCTAAATCAACATGACTGTCCATCTAAACTCAGATATTGCCATTAGAATTTAATGCAAATCAATTTTTTAAAAGTGAGATTTTGTAAAATGTACTTAGAACTATCACCCTTGAGTAAAAACTTAATAATTATGTACTTTTGCTATTCTAGGGACTATACCTCCTTGCATTGGATTTGTCAACTTTCTCAATGTTATATTTTATCCTCAGGGGATACAGGGCCAGTGAGGCTCCGTTTTAGTGACTGTCATGTGGTCTGGGGTGTTCTGAACGTACTTCTTCGCTTTCTTTTGGTCCTTTGGGAGGCAATGCTTGCAAATCAGACCGACCTCTAACATTGGGACAGCAGCTAAGAGAGGCTCTAGGAATTTGATTTGCTTTTTATATTTACAATCAAATGGTAGTTTATGTTTTTTATATATATATAATAAAGAAGGCTTTTTTCTTTACAGTTTATAGGATGTCTTTAGTTTCTTGGTTTTATTTATTTTTCTAATGTCATAAAAATGAATATGCAAAGTCTAGCTCCACATTTCACCCATTTACTATGTGCTTTAGAAGAGTCCTTTTGAAGACTCAATTATAATAAACTAACATGGTATCAAAAAGTTTCAGCATCTTACAGGTGCTCTGAAGCAGCTTTAATTTAATTAGATGAATAATTGAAGACCATCCTTTGATGTACAAATGTCGCTCCTGAAAATGTGTGTGCTAAATCTGGCAGCAGAAGCCAAGAAGCACCTTTGTAACTTCTAAATTAAAAAAGAAAAGAAATAGCAAATAGAAAAAGCATATACAACATTAAACATCTTAACAGTCCTTAAATTAGAAATTAAAGATATGCATTTCCATAAATAGATAGCCAAAATAGATGGCTATTTTTTGGCTTCAGTAAGAAATAAAATTAAATAATTATAATAATAATGACCCACCTTTGTTTTATTTCTTATGATTTACAAAAGCTTTTCTAAAGAAAATCTTGTATTTGATATTGGCAAAGACTCTGAGATAAGCATTCTTAAATCCCAATTGATAAATGAGGGGATTGAGATTAAGGGCAATCAAGCTACATTATCACAGATACAAGCATGATGGTCTGATCTACTAAACAGCAGTAGTCATGTTTCCAAAAATTGAAAGTTACTTATTAACATTTTCCATAAATTCAAGGTATTAGCTCTAACACTTGTTGCCACTTTCATTTGAGAGTATTATTGTATCTTCATTTCATTATATTTTAATTATCCTGGTCACTGTGGCAGGCAGAATGCTTAGAGCTCCCCCATGATTCCTGTCCCCTGGTGTGTAGAGTCTGCGTAAACTTCTTGAGCGAGAGCAGAATTTGTGAATGTGATGAGATACCACTTTTACGATTTTATTTTTGTTATATGGTACAGGGAAGATTAGCCTGGTGCAGCCTGACCTAATGAAGTGAGACCTTTAAAAGCAGAGGGATTTCCCTGCTGGTTTCAGGGGAGGAAGTCAGAGAAGCATACTTCCGCTGGCCTGGAAGACAGTCAGCATCCTGGTTGTGAATGGTGTGCTGGACCCACATGAGATGGAATTGTGGGTAGCCTTTAGGAGCTGAGACTGGTGTTTGACTGACAGCTAGCAAGAAAACAAGGGCCTCACGTACTGGCACAAGGACATGAATTCCAACAACTGGGAGCTTGGGAAAGTACCCCAAGCCTTACTTCTGCCTGGTTTATATCTTCATTATAGCCTAGTGAGATGCTGAAGAAATGATGCAGTGACCACACCTAGACTCCTGAGGCACAGAGACCAACCTTGAGATAATCGGTCTGTTTTGCTTTAAGCTTTGAGTCTGTTGTAATTTGTCAAGCAGCTGTAGAAAACGGGTTCAATCCTTTTTTCTGATTACATCAGTGTGCACATTAAGACTAGCTTCATTCTCAAGCCACTGTAACATTCAATGGGAACTAAAAAGCCAGTGTTAAGACAATATTAGACTGGACAGAGATTATGAGTCTATTTTTCCAGTTTTACTATCATAGGCCACCTTTGTCAAGACAGATTTTCTGAAATTATATAAAAATTTCTTTGTATCTTGGTCTACTACTTGACCAATGATGAAGAACATCACCTACTCTTCCTGTTGCTGATTTTCCACAATATATTTTTCTCCTCTTAATTCTTTGTCTGGATGTGCCTGTTATACAAAACATAATAATATTCAATAAATATGGATAATTGGGTAGCTTTACTTTCTCAGTATGTTAGTTTGAATGATCCCTCCCTGGCGAAGGCATTTACAAGTTGTTTTGGCTCCTTGTTGTATGTGAATTAGCCATTCAGTGTTTCCATAACATGCAAACAAATAGGTCTATAAATGGTATCAGCCTTAATACCTCAGAGAACAGGAGTCATAGGATCAATACGTTCTCACACGAATCATGCTATGAATTTCAATGCTAAGATTATACAGGATGCTGAAATGACAGCTAATATTTCTTGGGCCTCAAAGAATTGGAACTCAGGAGATCTATAAGCCTTTTGCTGAGATTTTGTCTGTACAGAAGAATGCTCACTTTTGCTATCTTCTCCTGGACAAGCTAAGGAAAGGAATGGCAGCTGTGTTCATTTATTCAACCAACTCTGCTTAATTGCTAGTGGTAGTTAGTGATTCTTTGGTGAGCAGGATTCTGAGGCCCAGATCTATCTATGTATGAATGAATACAGTGAATAATGAATAATGTCTGAGATGGCCATGACATAAAGAAATGTCCATAGCCACACAAATTACTGATAACTCTGAAAAAGCTACAACTGGAAAATATGAATCAAATAAAGATTTTTAGAAACAAAAACACGTAATCAAGGAAGAAATTCTCGTGTTTCAATTTCATGCTTTTCATTTATTACCTGAATTGATCTGAATTGATGAATACTTGTTTTTTCTTAGACAAGAATAAGTAGCCATTAAATTTTCCCATTATATCTCTTTCTTAGATTTATTCAGACATTTGAGAGAATTATAATTTCCAAAATAGGCTCCCATCTTAAAATATGTATTTTATTTTCTTCCAGTTTGGTATCCCTCTGAATCTTTTAATGTCTTAATCAAATACTGCATAAAACATCCTTTTCATTTTTAAGTACTTTATTTAGATGTCAGTGTCTAGGAGTCTACATCTGAAAGTTGGTACCTAGTTATCATACATTGTTATATGTAACTCTCTTCTTCAGCATTAACTTTACTTTTTTTTTTATTATGAATACAGAATGAAACTAATTTCAAAGCTATGTACATTCTTCCTGTTCATAGAAGGGGAGTGGGAATTTGATACTGCTTTAACTGGTATCTGGGTTGTGAAATTCTTTTAACAGCTTCCTGTTTCCTAGGAAAATGAAAAATGGGAATTGATTATGCTACAATCCACAAAAGGCAGTTGATGAAGCCTGTGGGCAGTTAATGTCCTTTGTAGGCACGGGAAGCCTGTCTCTTACCACTTCTTAGTCCACAATGTCTAGCATCATTAACATCAGAATAACATTGAGGAGATGTGGTTTGTACTAGGGATTTTGCTCTTATCCAAGACAGCTTTGCTGTTATACAAGACAACAAACTTAACTGAGGCCCTAAGTAGCAGTAAATCCTCACTTTTTCTTACCCTTCAACAATAGAACAATATGTCATCTTCTAGTCTCAATGACATCCAATAGAAAAGGGAGCTGATGATCATGCCTGACCACAGATATAAAATATAACCAAGTTGATTGGATTTAAAATGCAAGGTCCTACTATAAGATTTCTACCCAAATGCCCCCATGGCCCTCATAGGCAGAGAATAGGTCATTATATTACCCAAACAATAGACAGCCTTGTGTATATAGAACAGTTCATGTACACTATGATTTTACAGAGCACAGAAAGATCATCTTCTAGAAAATATCACCTTGACTGATGATTGACCCCCTATTGTAGTCTTTGTGGTTTTTGCTTTCCCTTAATTTTATATCTAATAGAATGTTATTGATTATAATTTTAGAAATATCCCCACAATTAATCTGTGTCCATTCCCTAAGCACTCAGTGTCTCTAGCATGAATTATTTTTACATATTTCCTAACCTGTTTATATTAGTTACAATTGTTACTGTTTACTGGGTACTTATTATATGCCAGGCTCATTGCTAAGTCATTTATATGCATTATTACATCATTTAACCTTCAGAGCAACTCTATGACTTAGGTAATATTTATACCTACATTTACAAATGAGGACACTAGGAAGGATCCACGACCAATAAGGTAGTGGACCTGAGTTATGTACCAGTCTCTTCCTCATTCCATTTCATCTTCACTAAGGGGCACAAACATTGAATTTATAGGGACCAACAGGAAACAGAAGAGCCTGAAAAATCACTTTCTAAATTATTTGGGTTCTGCTCCACCATAGTCCCTGCCTAGTTACATTATTTTTAAAAATACAACATTCACCAAACAAATTCTAAAATAAGGGTCTCTGATCTTGGTGGGTATTCCTGATGTTTAGAATGGACATTCTCTGACCATCGTCGTGAATTTTCCAGAGAGCCAATCATTGCTTTCCATAATATATGACATGTTTTATTTTCTTTTACATTGAAAGGATTTCACAATGATTGCATATGGATTTATTATTTTTTAAAAAGTATAAAGTAAATATAAGTTCTCAAAATATGTAACAGTAATAATTAATTTATAATAAAGTAAAAAAGAGACAAGATTCAAACTTTTGAAAATGCTCTATTAAAACATAAAATCCATGAACATGTATGTAACTTCTAAATGTTTTGAGTGGTTATGTATTAATGGTGGGAGAGTGAATTAGTTTTGTTTTCCTAATATTTATTTTATTTTTGAAATTTTCAAATGATCATATACTGTTTTCATATTCAGAAAAGAAAACACACACTAAAATTATTAATGGCATGCTGTGAACTAATTGAATCTCAAAATAACTAAAAATCTACTAAAATTATATCTAGACATAGCTGACAATGCTAGTTTGCTTCATTGAATTTAATATTCAACACATATTACATTTCTAAAGGGCTGAATCTTGCAGTCACTTCTCCACACAATTTTTATAAAAAGAGATAGTGGAAAAGGTTCTGCCTTGTAGCAAATCTATATATAGGAATTCATTTTTCTTAGTTTCTTTTCATTTCCCAGAATCAGTGAGCTTTTTTTTTGATACAAAAGTTAATCTTTATTTTAAATTTCAATCTCTAATAGCTTTACTTTTTCACAGATCAGACCTACACATCCTGCTATTGAATTGGAGAAACTTTACTGTGGGCAATACAGTCAGCTACTTTTAATGATTTTGCAGTCATGGCAGTGATTAAAATGAGTTAAAATAGGTACAGAACGAAGCCATTGGCCTGTCATTGTTTCATATGCACAAAATACCCTCATTATACCTTGTAAAATAAGTGGTTCCATTCTAACCATTGAAATGAATAAGGATATTTATATCTCCTAATAATTCTAATAAAATATTGACCAAAATGCTGGGCAGAGAAATTAAAACAAAAAAAAATAATTCTAAATTCCACATCATAATTATCATTTATCCTACTACCAAAGATGGCAGATTGAGCCTAGAATGTCATTTATTTTATATAAAACCCTATTCCAAAGTCTAGAAAAGATATTAAGTTTTGTTTAGAATTTAATTATTGAATCTCTCAAGATTTTCAGTCTGGAATTTTGCATGTACATCTAAACTAAATTATTTCATGTGGGCTCCATTCTTTTCTGATTGGTTTTTTGACAAAGGACAAAGGACAAAGACAACCATAACTACCTTCTATCTAGAACCCACATATAAGAATCGTAAATACATTTTACAGTGGTCTTTTTTGCCATTTTTAGGTATAAGTTAGAATCGTTTCTTATATACAACTATAAAAATGCATGAATTTTAGTGATGACTCCAAAAGCAGAAACAAGGGCTATAAATTCTGTTTTTCATTTCTGTAGAGTAAAGGAATGCTTAAGAAATGCCCTAGTCAGAAAGGGTTGGAAACGGAGTAGTAAGGTTTGGCTTATTGCTCATCACCTGGACATCTCCCAGTTCCCTCATCATGTGGTCTTTGTTTGTTTATTTGCTTATTTTCTCTAAAATGGAGAAAGTAGGCATATCTACATGACGCTACTGAGTTTCAAATCTGAAAATGTTGAGTGAATTCAGTAAAAAATTACTGCCTACAACATTTTGTTTTTTAAATTATTTTCCAATTTTTATTATACCTTCAAGAAAAAAAAAAGGGGCCCTCTAGTTTTGTGGTTACATATAGTATGCAAAACCACACTGGTATTCAATAATTGAAACTGTTACTGAGTATGCTTTGAGAAGTTAGCAAATTGGCGGAGTTTTCTATAAATCAGAATGACATTTTTGGAGACATATCACCAATGTCTCAAATTCTACTAGAGGATATTTATTTCTCTAGTACCCATTTCTTTATTGGGGTCCACTGTTAAAAGCATAGATGGCCAGGAGTGGGCAACTGTTTACTACTTACTGAAATAAAGCCTCACAGACCTTTACTTCACATACGTTTTGGAAAGAGGGAATTATGGGAAGAGCATGATGACCCTGGGCATATTGTGATGGGTGGACAAAGGACAAGACCAAGAAAGCAATGTAATGAACATCGATTTGATATTACTGATTGGATGCACGAACTCGAGCAAGTCATTGGGTCTCTCTCATTTTTAAATTCCTCATCTTTAAAATAGAAATGTGAACATATATTTACTCCCAAATCTGGCTAGTAAATGAAATAGAGTTTCTAAAGTGCTTACTAAAGCTCAAATATTTTATATAACCTAGAAAATTGTACATACCAAATGCATTTTGATTCCCTTATAACGGATATGTTCAGGTAAGATAAAAGGTATGGCTATGTTTACTTAAGATTAATCTCCTGTTGATACTTCTACTTGGAACTTGTTCAGAAGTTTTCCATTATGTGAAAGAAAATTTTGCCATGGATTTTAAAAAATTTCTTTAACTGTTTCGTGTGCTTTAGTTTTTTATAAATTTATTTATGAGAAATTATACTGACATCATGTGGCTATTATTGGAAAATGTAATTAGCATTTACAACATGGTTGACGATTAGAGTTGCCATCTTATGGACTCTGAAAAGGATTGCCTCACGTAATGCCAAAATAGTATTTATCATCTATTCAATGTAAAGCAATACCCCATAGAAAAACATTTTTTTGAGAAGTGTGGAGGAAGAAAGGTACAGAGTCATACCTTGTGTTTCACGGAAGACAAAAGCTTTCTCTTATTTCAGTAGACATTGTTATTATGGTCATATATACTTGTCAAGTGTTGAAAAGTTCAGGTCTCTTAACATGCCATTTATTTTTCTTCATTTTGAGTTCTAAGTAGAGATTGTTTTATTAATCTCTCACTGACTGTGCTAGCTTTGTTGGCATTTTTTTTTTCCTGTACTCTTTTGGAATAAATTAGCTTCTGAAGGACAGTGCTTGAATTAAGGTGGTGAAAACAACCTCAAACATCTTATCCTTTTTTTTAAACCTCAGTATTTGTTTATTGTGCACACTTTGTTTACCCAAGAAGGTTTCTGGTAATTTATTATATTTTCTATAACTAAAAACTTCATTCATACACACACACACACACACACACACACACATAAGATTGCTGTATAACGGTGAATTTGTAATAACTACAGAATCATATGGATGAAGTGTTGTTTTCAGCTTGAAATGACCAGTTATGTGAAGAGTCCTAGATGCCTCTCCAGATCAGGCAATTGTGCAAAGATACACTCTGATAATTCATAGTTTCCTGAGCTTTAAAGAGAATCTAAATAATTTAATCAACCAAAAGAAAAAAATCGTATTTCCAAGTTATGTATCATCTATCTATCTATCTATCTATCTATCTATCTATCTATCTATCTATCTATCTATCTATCTATCTATCTATCTATCTATCTATCTATCTATCTATCATCATTATCTATCTATCTATCTATCTATCTATCTATCTATCTATCTATCTATCTATCTATCTATCTATCTGGAAATACATACACACAACACACGCATGCACACACACACGCGAATAAATTTCAATAGCTTAGAATACACAGTCCACACTTACAGCTCCTTGGATTTAAGGCCCTTTGTTTCTCAGCCCAGATTTCCCTTCCACTGATAGAGCTGCTTGTTTTTCTAATAGCAGTTCCCTCCAATCTGTGACAAATTTGCTTGCTCACTGTTCCTCAATTGTGATTGATAAATGAGATAATGCCTAAGTACTTTCAAACCTGTAACACATTATATAGCTTATGAGTTTTTTATTATTTATTATCCATTTTCTTAATAATCTAGGTCAAGTAGATTTTCTTCACAAAGATTTTTCCCACCAGCTGAGGTCCCCCTATCAATCTTTTTTCTAATATCCCATAGGAGATATGGTACTTCTTCTCAACTCTCATGACTCATGATCCAGAGCGGAGTGTAGGTTCAGCAAAAGAAGAGGCCAAATATCATTTATCTCTGAAGTCACCATGTCTGGCACAAGATCTCTCATAAAGCAAAATGAATGCATAGTTGTTGATAACTGGGCAATACTTGGATGCCAATTAAGGCCTTTTAATAAACAAGCGACTCATTTAAACAGCTTATATGATCTACTTCACTATAGCCTTTTTTTTTTTTAATTTCAGGAAGTTTCTTATGGAAAACAAATACACAAATACTAAGAATAAAATATACCTGCTATTTGTGTGATGTGCTGAACAGAAATGTAATTTTAAGGTTCTTTTTGTTCTATTACTTCAACATCTGTTCTCGTTCTGCTTAGAAATTCTACCCAGTACCACACAGTTTATAACCTCACATCTCTCTGCTCAACCCATTTTTACCACTGCCTGGGTGTGGGTTAAAATCATCAGGTAGCAACCTGGCTCAAAGGAAAAGAGTTTCTTAATATCATTTTATTTCAAAACTTTTCATCTTTTCTGAGGGAGCATTGGATCTCCCAAGAATCGATTCAGACCATTTCATTCTTGCTGTTATGGTTTTCTTTTAACAAGGAACTTATGAAACCAGAAGTTGTATTTCACATTCAAGCTTCCCAGAGGCTCTGACTCTGCACCATATCCCCTGTATCCTGTAGGTCAGGGGTGTCAAACTGGTGGCCCACGGGCCGTATGCAGCTCCTGAGGTAGTGTTTTGTGGCCCACGATGAAGACGAGTATACACGTGGCCCAGTGCCTTTCCTGGGGGCCTGGGGGCGTGTATAAACAAACACGCTGACTCAGTTCCCGCGACATTTGTAAATGTGATGTGGCCCGCGTGAATCTTGCCTGTTGCACCAAATGGCCTGTGTTTTAGTTTGACACCCCTGCCGTAGGCTGTTAATCCACTCCATGCTATCAGCCCCTCCTTGACACTGGACACTGGTAGGAAGTTCTATAAAATGCAAATATTGGTGTTTAGATAATGGAGATAATGGAATATCTTTTGTAAATAGAATAATAAGACTTGCAAATGAAAATCTAATCTTTGAAAACCACTGAAACACACACACTCTATAAATAGCTAAAAATATCTAATATATATACATACACACATATATAATATATATATATCCCCCACACACATGGTGCCATAAAAACGTACACGCATTTTAAGAAAGGAGAAAAACTATTAAAATGGCATTACTCCATATATACTGATAACAAAAGATAAATACAAGTCATGTTTGACTTCTGTAATTACAAGAGATGCTCAAGGTGGTTACCACACATTGCTACCATAATTCAATTCAACTTCAAAAAGTTGATAACATTGATAACATCTCTTAAAATGTGTATACATTTTTTTGGCATCTTTGGTATGTATGTATATATGTATTTGTATATATATATATGTGTGTGTGTGTGTGTGTGTGTGTGTGTGTGTGTTTATGGGATGTCCAGAAAAAGTCAGCCATAATGCCTCTATATTTCATATTACATGGCTGGATACTTTTCATA
>PVKE010031427.1:0-13836 GCA_004027555.1 Craseonycteris thonglongyai
CCTAGAAGTCTCCTAATCCAGGAGAGAGCCATTTTAGGAAATTAATGGGACCCTTTCTGTAGTGGTTATTTTAAAGCCAGGTTAAACCAGTCCCCTGAGAAAGCAGTGTAGAAACTAATCTCACACGGAATCTCTTGTGAAGCTAGGGCAGCAAATCTTTTGAAAAAAATTTCCTGTCATGACTGTCTATTGATTTCATTTGTTCCGAATTGATATGAACTGTTAGGTGTACAGGGTTGTGGTTTACACATTTGGGTAAGACTGATGTTTACGGAGTGAACTCCTTCTGTATCTAAAGTGCTTCTCTTCTTGTCTGTAGATTTCCTGGGGTCCAAGCAGGCATTCAAGGAGCTCCTTTTGCATTTTGATGTCTCTAATGGAAACCGCAAGTGGAAGCAACATTGGGCGTTGTTCCCTAAACATTTATCGAGAATTTCCTGTGGGCCAGGGACTGGGTTAGAGACTAGTTTCATAAATAATAGGCAGAGATAATAGGAAAAACAATTAACATCTTTAAGGTCATAGTCTGGGTCTGCAGAGGAGAGGGATGGAAAAGAGATGCAAGATTAAGGACAAAGTACTAGGTGGGTACAAATTCTACAGGGAAGAAAGTAACTCGCTTTGGGGAGATCAAAAAGCCTTCCCAACGGCAATAATTTTGAGGTAGGTCTTAAAGGAGGATCAGAGTTTGGTAGTTGATCAAGGTTAACAGTACCAATGGGTCAAAAGATCAATAGGACGAGAAACTTGTCCAAATGGACTCAATGGGATTTACTTTTGATTGGTACTCTTTGTGTCTCCTGTTTAAAGAATGGTTTGGTTTATGTCTTCCTTATTTCTCTACTACCCTACTTCTCATTTCTTGCTTTGATTTTTCTATCTCATCTCATTTGACAATTTTGAATCAGTTCAGTCCAGGGTGTATTTTTCATCTCTGTGTAGATTCTGTGGGAGATATAAGAGGAGGGGAACCCTGTCCCAGCCCTCCCAGAGCATGTTTGAGGCTTCTGTTGGCATGGCCTTGGTGCCCTCATTGCACTGCTTTGAAAACAGGCTGATGAAGGTCATCCTCAAGTCTTCCAAAGATATCCAAATTGACAGTTGATAATGCAGCCTTGTCTCAGTTATGGAGGTTAGTGAAAATGTCACAAAACATGGAAGTTGAAGTTTTTAGTGTAACTTATAACTGAAGCTGAAGATGGGTGCAATATAAATCCTTTCTTATGACAGACAAGATCCCCAAGAGTGGGGCCACAAGCTGATTTATTTATCTTTCATATGTTTTAGGATAAACACAAGTTTTCCAAGATTTGAAATTGCCTATTATAGTAATATATGCTTAGGGAAGATATACTTGCATACTTTCCTGGAACTAGTATTCTCTGAAGTATAAAGATAAGGATCCCTAAGCCAACTTAAAAAACCTGAAATACTTCATGAAGTCTCTCCATACTTCTTACTGCCTAATTGCTTCTATTTTATTGTCTGATCAAGGTAGGAAAATGCTAACCTAGTTTTTAGTTTGACTTAACAGTCTCTGCCATCTGAGAAAAAAAGTGACATGAATGAAACAAACTCAAAATAAATTCATTGGTACACACTGCTCTCCTCTATCTTGAGAAATAGAAACTAGATTTAGGAAACTGCTTGTATTTTTGTATACATGGAAAATCTTATCAAATATAAAGAAAAAGGTTATTCTGTGGCCATTAAAGATTAAGAGAGGCACTGAGTCTGTAAGTACTGGAATGGAAGTGATCTGAGGACCTCTTGTCATTTATTGAAGATACCAAACCCAATCCTTCTCACCTTAGACATACAATGGGCTTTCACTGACGTACTTGCCATTTGAATTGTTCAAACTGACTTCCAGAACTCTCAACATTATGGGAGAAAGAATACCGTTCAATGAAATTTCAACTAAATACTCTATTGAATCCCAACTTTTTCCTTTTCACTCTGCTCCCATGAACCAAATTGAGTCAACAAGAAAATATGTATTAAACCGTTGAAGAAGTCGCATGACTAAACTTTGATACTGACAATAAAAACAAGAGGCCTAATCTGTTGTATTCATTTGTTTGAGATTTTTTTGTTTTTGTTTTTTGTTTTTTTGTTATTTCCAGTCTGGTCATTTGGGCATTTATCAAGTGACTAATACTCTGGTAACATCAGTTTATGCTGAACCCCGGACCTTTTATTTAGGCCAAGTATGCTTGTGATTTTTCGGGTATTTCTGTGGGATTATCTGACCCAATCACTTAAAGCTCTGTATGGTCTACACATATTTTCTCATTTGATCCTTAACGTTAACCCATGAAATAGAAGGAAAAGCTTTGATTATTCACATTTCACAGAGGGAAGTACCCTCAGAGAGGCTAATTTAGACTTAGTTACACTAATTTAAACCTTAGCAAGTAGCAGAGCTGAACCTTACAACTAAGTTTCCCCTCTCCAGATTCAGAATTGTTCCCACTGTGCAAGAGGTAGTGTGTGAAAAAGAAATCATGGGCTGGGTGTGAACTTCCCACCCTGCCAATAGCTGGCTGCCTGACTTGGGTATGTATCTTTTGGAGATGTCAGTGCCCCAGGCAGGACAGTGACATTTTGCTCTTTCAAACCAATAGTGTTTACATATCTATCTTTACTTAGTGAAGGTGTAGAGAAATTGATTTTCTAATAACAAAAACTCTGCATCTTTTTGTTTCAAACTATATTATCTATTCCCTTGTTCTATGGCTCCAGGTCCTTCCAGTCAAAAGCATAACGACTCACATGACTACATCAAAGACAGAGGAAGCATAAAGAGGACTGAAGGAGGGGCCCGAGGCAGATCACATAGCATCCCTGAGAAGGGCCCTTCGGGTGCTTCCTTCTCCCAAGTCTTTTTCTCCCTTTTGCCTCTAGGGCTCAACCCTTCCATCTTTGAGACCCTATTCTCAGGCCTCAAACTTCCTGAAATCTCTTTCTCTTTCTTAGCAGAGTAAATTTGTCTCAGCTTCTCTCTCTCAACTTGCAACCTCCTCCCACAGAGTAATATAAATCTTCAACTATGTCAAACACCATTTTACTGAGAATAGAGGTTTTGCTGAGTTCAACAAAATCAAAGCACAAAGCTTCAGTACCAGACTCTGAGTAAGGCAGTAAGGAAGTTATTAATATATATGTAAATTTTTTCCTGTTATTTGATTAAATTCAAATGAAGAATTAATACATGTGCTAAGCAGAAGTGGGACCAATATACATTTCACCAGTTGTGCAAGAAAGTATGGGATAAAATTATTCTGACTTAACCATATTCCAGATTAATTTCAAATTGTTTAAATTTCTTTTTTCAACTCACAAGATTTACTAATTCTAAAATAGCCTCGAAATACATAAAGCAAAATTGATAAGACTGCAGGAAGAAATTTAGAAGTGCAATATGCCCGCTAGGAGATTTCAATACATCCTTCTTAATTATTTGAGGTTTAAGATAAAAAACTCAGTAAAGATATAGAACATTTGAACAACATAATTAATATGCATGATCTAATAGTCACATATACAGATCCTGCATGTAAGAATTAGAGAATATACATACTTTTTAAGCACATGTGAAACATTTTTCAAAACACTTAAGGAAGAAGTGGTGGTGATATAAATAAGCATTAACTTGATTTGCTTTTTAAAACTTTTCTTTTAATTTTGAGCATTACTAGGACTGAGGACATTGTCTGTAATTACTATTTCCAAAGGCTCAATTATCATCCCTGTAAACTCAACCATTTTTTTTTTTCATTCCCAGACTCTGTCATGAATCGAGAGAAACTTCTTGTTTTTAATGGCATACTTGAATTATATGAACAGTTGATCTCACTTGTTTTTCCCCAGCTTTATTGAGGTATAATTGACAAGTACTAAACAATTTTTTTTAAGATTTATTTTATTGTTTTTGACAGAGACAGAGAGACAGAGAGAATGGGGAGGACCCAGAGCAGTCTCCATAGTTGTACGTCATCAGTTTTCAACATGGTTTCATTCCACACAGGTGGCCCGGAGCTGTGCAGAGCGGGAGCTGGGCTGGGGGCCTCCTGCATGGAAAGCACACCCCAGTTCAGCACATGGGTCCATACAGGTCAGGGCTGGGATTCAATCCTCAGTCCCCGGGGCTGCAAAGCGAGTGCTTAACCCTCTGAGCCATCCCAGCTTCCCCCTAAAAAAATTTTTTTTAAAGATTTACTTTTATTGTTTGACAGAGAGAGAGAGAGAGAGAGAGACAGACAGACAGACAGACAGACAGACAGAGACAGAGACAGAGAGACAGAAAGACTGTGCAGGGCAGTCTCCATAGTTGTACATCATCAGTTTTTGACATGGTTTCACTCCACAGGTGGGTGCGAGGGGCTGCGCAGGGCAGAAACCAGGCCAGGGGCCTCCCGAATGGGCCCCGGCAAGAATTGAACAGGGAGCACATCCCAGAAGTACCGTAGTAAAATTTTAAGTTATCAGAAGTGTACATTGTGATGATCTGATATAAGTACAAATCATGTAAGGTTTCTTTCTATCTAGTTAATTAACACATTCATCACATACTCATCTCTCTCTTTTTTAATGAGAACATTTAAATTTTACTGTCTTAGCAAATTTTAATTATACAATGTAGTGTTTCAACTATGGTCTCCATGTTGTACATTAGATTCTCAGGCTTATCTTCTAACTAAAAGTCTATGCCCTTTACCAACCTCTCCCTATTTTCCCCACCCCCCAATCACTGGCAACTATTTTGATATTCTCTGTTTCTATAAATTTAATTTTTTAGATGCACATATAATTGACTTCATGCAGTATTTGTTTTTCTCTGTCTTATTTATTTCAGTTAGTATGAAGTCCTAAAGTCCCATTCATATTTTTACAAATGGCAGGATTTTCTTCTTTCTCATAGCTGAATAATATTCCATTGTATGTATACTCTACCTCTTCTTTATCCATTTATCCACTGACGGACACTTAGACTGTTTCTATATCTTGGTTATTATGAATAATTCTTCAATAAACATGGAAATGCAAATATATCTTTAATATTCTGTTTTTATTTCCTTTAGATATATACCCAGAAGTGGGAGTGCTAGATGACATGATAGTTCTATTTTTAATTTTTTGAGGACCCTTAATTCTCTTTTCCATAGTAGCTACATGTATTTATATTCCCATAAGTTCCTTTTTAATGGTTCTTTTAGTAGCTGCTCAGTTGGATTGAGCTCTTCTTCTAAACCTCAGCTTCCTCATCTAGAAATGAGGATAATACTTACATGTACTGGGTTAGTAAGAATTAACTTAGATGCCTGAATATAACACACCTACCGTAATCACAGTGCCTCTTCATGGCAGGTAATTGACACATTTGAGCCATCCCCCATGTAACACTTGTGTATCCGCATAGTGCTTCTCCCATTGCTCCAGACCCAACTCTGTCAAATATAAATGTTCCTAGGGACAGGACCTTGTCTTTCTTCTTCTTTCTTCTTTCTTTTTTCTTCCTCCTCCTCCTCCTCCTCCTCCTCCTTCTCCTCCTCTCTCCCTTGTAGAAAATACTTTTTTTTTTTTTAACAGTTTTAGGTTTACAGCAAAATTGAGCAGAAGGAACAGAATACCCCATCTATTCCCTGCCTCCACATATGCAGAGCCTCTTCCATTATCAACATTTCTCACCAGAGTGGTACTACTGACAAACCTACATAAATACATCATAATCACCCAAAGTTTATGGTTTGCATTACAATTCATTCTTGGTGTTGTGTATTCTATAGGTTTGGACAAATGTATAATGTATGTATAATGAAGTGTATGATCCTATAATGATATCCATTATTGCAGTATAAGACAGAGGTTTGGTTTTTTGTTTGTTTGTTTGTTTGTTTGTTTGTTTTCAGTTCTTAACACTCCATTTGGGGAGGAAGAGAGAAGAGTGTCTGATAGGGTGAAATAAAGGCAGAGTATTTTCACTGCCTTAAAATCCTCTGTATTCTACCTATTCATCTCTCCTCCCCTTCCCCAACCCATGGCAACCACTGAACATTTTACCGTCTTCAGAGGTTTGCCTTTTTTGGAATGTCAAATAGTTGGAATCGTAGAGTATCTAGGCTTTTAAGATTGGCTTCTTTCATTTAGTGATATGCATTTATGGCTCCTCCATGTGTTTTCATGGCTTGATAGTATATTTCTTTTTTGGTGCCCAACAATATTTCATTGTTTGAATGTACAACAAGTTATCCATTCACCTGTTAGAGACCATCTTGGTTGCTTCCAAGTTTTGGCAATTATTAATAAAGCTACTGTACACGTCTGTGTGCAGGCTTTTGTGTGGACATAGTTTGTAGCTCCTTTGAATAAACATCAAGAAGCACAGTTGCTGTATATCATGATAAGAATGTGTTGAGTTTTGTAAGAAAGCACCAAATCATCTTTCAACGTGGCCTTGCCATGCCACTAGCAATGTATACAATTTCCTGTTGTTCCACATCCTCTCCAACATATGGTGTTGTCAGTGTTCTACATTTTTGCCATTCAAATAGGTGTATAGTGGTCTCTCACTGTTGTTTCAAGGCCTTGCATTTTTATCCCTTATGCTTAGCATAACATGGCAAATTCTAGGTATAAAGAAGTCACTCAATAGATATTTCTCAGTTGACTTTTCAGATTAAATAGGTTCTTGCTTGCTTATTCTGTCTGTCTGTCTGTCTCTCTCCAGACATATATATATATATAAAATACATGTACACATATATAAGCAGAGGCACACACATATTTTAGTCTAGAATTGTTTGCACTTATTAACAATACACAGTTATATTACAATAAAAGTATTATCATTAGAGATAAGAAATAAGAAGCTGGGTTACACAACAGTGTGAGCCATTGATTCTCACACCTGAGAAAAAGTTAAAATGCCTATGTTCACTGAAATTATTATATCTATGGTAAACAGGACCTTAGTTCTCAAGGTCCCATCTGGAAGACAAATGTTCCTCCTCCTTACAGTAATGATTTTATCTTCCTATGAAGGATAAAGGGGTCATTTAAAGTGTCAAAGACCTAAATGCTGGTTCCAAGAAATGTTGTTGCTAGTTTTTATTAATTCTTCCTCCCTGGATGGAGTGTAACCCCACAATTGAGTGTGCTATCTGACTAATTTTATCTGACTTCATTCTTAACCCTTCTGTAGAGTGCTTTGTAGATCAGTGTTGTGTTTTAGAAATACAAAGACTGCTGAAAAATTCAAGTAAGGCTTGAGAAAATTGGCCATTAATTTGGTAAATAACACCTTTCTAGCAAGAATGCCTAAATTTAGTCTTTTTTTTTTTATTGTTAAATTTAATGGGGTGACATTAATTGGTAACAATTAGATAGTTAAATTTAGCCTTATGAATATAAGCATTTTTAGGAAATGTATTAGCCAGCTTATAGCTCAGTTATAATTAATATCTTCTATTATTTTCTCTTACTCAAATACTGTAGAGTTATTTCCCTTGAGTCTCAATTATTTTGCACCTTTTGCCATGAGCCAATTCTCAGTCATACATCAAGTACTTTTTATGTGCCCGGAACTGTGTTAGACACGACACCAGCCTCCTAACATTTGTCTAAATATTTAATGGTTGCAAATGACAAAATATGATTCATCATCCCACCATAATAAATAGATATTCATAACTACCTGGATGGTCAAATTTGTCTGGAGAACTCCTCAGTTACAGGCCCCAGCTTTCAGCCTGTCAGCCTTCTCCTCCCAGTCCTGCTCTGACCTGTACCACTTGGTAACTTGCACGTACAAGGTGGACAGTCTAGCTATTTATATGAGCCCTGTCCACAGGGCTCATATAAATAGCTGGCCTTGGCCAACTCTTGCTTCTAAGACTGAGTACGTTTCCCATTTGTCCCTTCTCTGAAGAACAGATCTAAGGAAAATGTCTATGCAAGCTCTGAAGGGAGAGATCTCTGACCATTTGGACAGGGAATTATTGGGATCTGGGTAAGCAGAACATGGTGTAGACACAAAGATCTGGGGAGACATTGAGTCTAGGCAAGCATGATTCATTAATCCTGCAGACTTCTCACTTCATGTGGTGGTACGTTGCTGGATGAAGGCCAGAGTGAGGTCTCTGAAGTTCAGAACCTCACTCTTTTTCCAGGTGTAAGAGCAATGCATTTCCCCCCACTTTCTGTTCTACCTATGTTTTGTTTTTCCTTTTTTTTATGGTTAAATTTATTGGAGTGACTTTGGTTAGTAAAAATTACATAGGTTCCAGTTATACAATTCTACAGTACTTTGTCTATGGGTTGCGTTATGTGCTTACCACCCAGAGTCAGTTGTCCTTCCAAAAGAGCACTGCTGATGCTAAATAACAAACTAAAATCTGAGTAGGATGAAGATTCTTATCTCATAGTCCACTGAGGAGACAGACATATAACCAGTGAACTCTATACAATGTGATCCATGAAATCATTTGATATTATATATTGTACTCAGATGCCATAGAAAAGGATGGTGTCACTGGTAGTGTGAGGAGGTATGTCATTTGACCACAGTCTTGAGAGACGAAGCCTTTGCCCGGAGATAGAGGACAAAGAGAGTAGGAGAAGATAACCTGAAAATACAGGCTTTGGTCATATTATGAAAGGTCTTGATTTGGACCTTAGTTTGGCAACAAATGGGAGAGTGAAATAGAGAACAGTAAGGGGAAAGCAGGAGAGAGAAGCATGAAGAGAAGATCTTAAAAGTGTGGATTTCAAGGCAAAGGAAACCTCTGAAGTTTTTTAAGCCAGCAATTGACTTGAACATATTTGTGTTTTTAAGCAATGCTGATGGTTGCAGTGTGGATGGGGTTGAAAATGGAAGAGTGGATGGAGGGAGACCAGTTAAGAATCTGGTCCATTATGGTCTAGAAGAGAAATGATAGCTAGTAACTTGGACTAAGCAAAGGGGATGATGAGGAAGAAAGGGCACATTCAAAGCTATAGAGGAAATAGGATTCCATTGTAATTAAGGATATGAGGAGAAAGAAGGAGCTGAGGATAATGCACAAATGAAAAACATAATTTATTTAGAAACTTATAATTGGTCTACAATAAGTGATTTTGAGAACTGAGTCTTCTGTTAGTTTCCCTTGTAATGTTATATGCACACACTATGAGGCTGTGCAAACAAGCAACTGGAGACACCCAAGAAACATTAGCATTTAGGACTTACAATATAGTAGGTTTGGCTGAAGAGTGATTTATAACTGTGGAGGTCTTAACACCATATATATTTACTTTATCATGCCAGTCTCATCCTTTATTTTTATTGATAAAGAAGAGCTGGCTGTAACTAATTTCACATGCAATTCTCAGGTTTACTCTCCCTGTTATATTTCCCTTTCTCCATCCCAGACATTATACAGAGAATACATAATAGTTTATTTCCTCTAAGTGTATAATTCAACTTTTTTTGTTCCTATTGGCAACAACATTTCATGTGTAATGATTAAGAGGAAATAAGGGGGCACACTTTTTCTTTGGCAATCTAGAAAACAAATCAGTTGAAAAAACCATGCCCTGAATTATCTCAACTATTCTGAGATTGGGTCAAAGTACAGGACAAAAATAAAGTTTTGTTCACATTCTTGCTCTGCTTAGCAAAATCTCTGTTTGGAGGCAGCATATTCAGGGCAAACCATCTGACTTGGCTTTTGTTCCTGTTGGCACATCATGAGATATTGGCTGGGTTGCTTAACTTTTCAGTATAAGCTCTCCTATCTGCCCAAGAGACATTTGATAGAGATCTTCCCATCAACAAGCATTTATTAAGCGTCTATTTTCGTGTGCCACTGTACTAGGTATTATACTCAGATACCTACCCAACAGAGATAAGGTAAAGATCTATGAGATAACAAAATGTTTGAATAGCCTTGAAGGAATGAAACTGGGTCAAGCCCAGAGATTATGAATGTAAAGATTCATAGAGGTAGAGAAGGACCTTCACAGCTTGTATAATTTTTAAGTTTATTTAGTTGGCACGGACATCAGGATTAATCCCCATGGAGAAGAGTTAGCATTGCACAAAGAAAAACTGTTGCCAGGCCTGGAATATGAGTATAGATTATAAGGTCTCAAAGGCAATCAGGATAGAGAGTCTGGATAAACAGTTGCAGATTTACCACAAATACTGGCAAAAAACTAAAATTGAGCAAAATCATTGCATATGAGAAACAGTATGCTAGTTATGCTCCAGTTGCCATAGCAGATTAATTCTCTGCCCTTCCCTATCTAGTTTCCCTTGCCACTGTCTTTTTTTTTTTATTTTTATTGTTTTGACAGAGAGAGAGAAAGAGAGATACAGAGACAGAGAGAAGGGGGAGGGCCCAGAACAGTCTCCATAGTTGCACATCATTGGTTTTTCCACATAGTTTTATTCCACAGGTGGGTGTGAAGCTGCACAGGGCAGGAACTGGGCCGGGGTCTCACCCTGGTGAGAACCGAACTGGGGGCACTCCCCAGCTCAGCATATGGGTCTGCACAGGTTGGGGCTGGGATTTGATCCTCGGTTCCTGGGGCTGCAAAGTGAGCGCCAAACCCACTGAGCCATCCCTGCTTCCCCCACTGTCCTGCAGTTGAGTTTGGCCAGTGAGAAGCCCCTGCAGGAGACCAGAGGTTAGAAGGAGACACTGTCAGGGTATTTCTTCCCAGAATCCTGTTTTCTTTGTATGGGTCTTTGGCAGGGACTGGGCTGCACTGGGTTCAAGTAGCACTATTTCTCCCCTTGTCTTTCAGACCTGAGGGGGTGGTAACACCTTCACACTATCACTGGTCTCTGGGAGCCTCAACAAGTCATTTGTTCTTTTAGCTTGCCCACAGCTCTGTAAATAGTCACTGATTAAAAACTGTGTTCATTAGAGACTTCTGGGTGAATCCTGTTTCTTACTGGGACCCTGATTAATATGTACATGTAACAAAAATATTTTATGAAGTCCATAAGGACCCTTATGTAGATGCTAAACTGTTTTTCACATAAGAAACAAAAACACCTACCGGTATGTTTTTGAATAAACCTTTGCCCAAGGTGTCCCCGAGATGTTTGGATTAATGTTTTTTTTAATCTTTCAAAATGCTCACACAGGGACATTACAGTCATCTGATGAAACCATTTTGAAGCAGAGAAGTCATTGCGAGAAGGTCTTAGAGAGGGTGAGACACCCTGGAGAATACTTTGCATGTTGTCTTTGTCCTTTACGTGTTTGATGACATGCATTTTTGAAGACAGAAAAAAGCAAAACATTCAGTAATTCTGGCTTTTCTTAGGCAATAAAAGGTTTTGCAGGTCTGGAGAGAGGATTTTATCTAAGAATTTAGAGTGTACATGGATCAGAGCTTTGTGTCACACGTGGAAAACCCAATGAGGTATCAGCAATCTGCCATCTGGGAGGATATTCCCTTGATCCAGAGTTGACCTTTTGTGACTCACTTTACCTCCCCTCTGGGTAGACATACTACAGAGTGGGAGCTGTAAATGAGTCCATTTCCTGCAAATAAGATTTTAATGAGACTCTCTAGCTGGTCACATACCAACACAAGATGATAAAAGATTGATTGTCTATCCCCTCCCTCCTGCTAGTGATGTAAACCCTGGTCAGTAGTCTCAAAACTAACCAAATTCAACTTTAGCTTACAAAATGATAATGGACCAGCCAGCAAAGTGGGTCAAAATAATTCTGTCTCTGGTGGTAGTGAGAGGGACTTCTTCTGCACAAAGCCTAGTGATCTCATAGCAGAAGCCCGTCTCCGCTTGGCCTAGTGCTAGGCAGTGTCTAACAATTATGCTTCACTTGGCAGTCTTGGGCTCACTCTCCCTGAGTTGAGAGCTGGGGACTTGAGGTGAGTTAGAGAAAAGGGAAGTCACATTCCAGCCCTTTCTCCATGGGTGCTGGATCACCTACATGGAAAAACATCAGTTTCTTTCACGTGATTTGTCTCTGTCCTTTTTGTTTGTTTGTTGATGGGCAAATGGGCACAAGGGACATAGACATGGCTAGGAGCCAGGAGGCAGGAGCTGATGGGGGAGAAAGAAGTGGGAATACAAGCTTTCTGTCCATGGCATTGACTACTCTTCTCAAGGCAAATAACCCAAGTGCCAATAGCTTTCACTCTTAGAGACAATTTTAAAGCTCCAAATGAGAGAGCTGATTCTGGGTGGTCAGCACATAATGCAATACAAAGATGATGTAATGTGGAGTTGTACACCTGGAAACTATGTAATTGTTACCAACCAATGTCACCTCAATAAGTTTAATAATAATAATAATAATAATAATAATAATAATAAAACTCCAAATGATCCCTCTCATCTGGAACTTAGCCTGCTGCTTGCTACCTCTCTTATTGCTCCTAACATTAAAGAAAATGAAGACAGATAAGAAGAAATATGAAAACTATTAATACAAGGTTGAACAATAATATTAGTGATCTTTTTTTATGATGGTAAATTAAACATTTGTTGTTGGTTAATTCATTCAACAAATATGTACTAGGCACCTATTTTGTGTCAGGTAGTAATATAGGCAGTGCAGATCCATGGGTAGAGGTAATGCTAAGTCCCTACCCCAAGGAGCTTACTTTTGAGGAGAAGAAACAGACAATAAACTAAAAGACAAATTGACACATAAACTGCTATCTTGTATCATAAATGCTAATATGTGTGAGACTCTATATCAAGAATTTACTTACACAGAGTTCCTCCACACCACAGAAACTTGAAGGGAAAGGTTTATTTTCTCTCTTTCTTTCTTTTTTTCTTTCTTTTTTTTTTCTGAGAAGACATGTTCAGAAGAAAAAGGAACTTGTCTCAAGTCATCCCAGGTGGAGCTGAGCCTCCATCTGCTTTGCCTCACAAGGTGTAGACAACCAGGTGGGTGCCTTTGGCCTCCCCCCAGCCTACCTGCATTCTGTGTATCCTGCAAGATGCCTTTGCACGCTTGTCCTCTCCGCGGTCTCAGAGCCCTTTCTGTTTGTAGAATTTACTTGGCAATTAACCATGAACAACCTTGCGGAAACTGCCATCTCTTTTCACTTAGCTCTGTTATTGAAATATTTTATTTTTATTGAACTTAATTAAAAGCTTGATCATGATTAAAATTTTTATCTTCATCTTTGCTATAAATGCCTTAAGGGCCAGAACCATTTAAATGCTTTTTATACTCTATGGCTCCCACTGACATCATGCCTGCACAATGGACATTTAATAAGGTATTTACGTAATTGTGTCTAGAAGAAGCAATCCTGAAAGTTTATTAAAGGATCCTCATCATTTTCTCAAGTAATAGATGAAATCCTTATTCTTGGTTTCTCACCCCAGGGCATCTAGGGATAAAACTTAGGACATATCTTCTTTTTAGAGGTGCAGTTGCCTTGTAATATCTCTTTATTTTATTTATTTATTTATTTATTTATTTATTATTTTATTGTTAAATTTATTGGGGTGACATTGATTGGTAACAATTAGATAGTTTCCAGATGTACAAGTCCACATCACATCACCTCTGCATCGCATTATGTGCTCACCACCCAGAATCAGCTCCCCTTCCATCACCATATATCTGGTGTCCACTCCCACTCCCACTCTCCAGGTAACCACCAAACTATTGAGTGTGTCCATAAGGCTCCCCACGTGCTCCCATCTCCCCTCCCCACACGCCCTCCCCTCTCCTCCCCTTCCCTCAGGCAACCACCAAGCTATTGAGTGTGTCCATAGGTCTCTGTGTCTTTGTAACTTTCAGTTTTATATTCCACCTATAAGTGAGGTCTTATGTTTCCTGGTTCTTT